>JAHZNA010001565.1:0-133050 GCA_027743935.1 Sinodicranocentrus sp. ZH6
AATAACACGTTTAAAAAGTTGCTAACAACGGAAATTTGTACTTTTTTTCTTACAAAGATGCATTCTTTCTCCTATCTTTGTTATAGACATATGCATTCTCTTCAACAGTCACATATGTGTTGTATGCAAATATACCAGATTTTTCTCCTGTTCCGTACTTTTGTTACGATTTTATAATGAAAATAGAGCTACACTCTCAACATTGGATTGTATTGCAAGAGGGAAATGATTCTTTTTGCAATGAAAAAAAAAGAATCTCGATTTTTCTTTCAGGCTTGTGGTGCATTGACACCTAATCATGATCATGATGATAGGATGATGCTAATGATGTGCAATACTTGTGGCTTTTGTTATTACATCAGACGGATGTATGTATGAGATTCATGGAATGTTTGAAAAAATGTAAGCATTCCTTTCGTAATTTTGAATTGTTCTTTAGACACAAATGTGTAATAAGGTATGTCTCGTTAATTGAACTAATATAGGAGTATACTGCAAGATGAAAATATGATGAAAAAAAAGATTACTATATGTTTTCTTTTTTATACCTAAATATTTTTATAAAAGATAATATGCAATTATCAAGAAAAACTCAAATTTAATTCTCTCTGATAACCCCACACCTATGTAATTAATGAAAATGCAATATTCCTTCATTTCTGACTGACTCTGTCTGTCTCTCCGTCTGGAGCCAGTTTTTCGGCGGAAAAAGTCTAATGTGTGTATATATGCACAAGCGAGTAATGTTTACGGAGCTATTTACAAGTTTTTTGTTTTGATATTGGTGTTCTCTCTCGAGAGAGAAAATTATCTTTTTTTCTTGCTCGACTAACATTCTTCTCTTAAATGGTGTACATTATTGCGTGCCCGTAGAAATCAAGATGTTTTCAAGGAGTGACTTATCAGATCAGATCAGGTTTTCTTTATCACAAACCCAGGTGTTCTCTTTGCGTGGTTTTAATTCTCATATGCATGATGCAATAATTACTAGAGATAATTACATCCAAACATATTTACCTGAGATGTTCTTTGTTTTTTTACCAAATTTGCACGATACCAGAATACACACTTTTTTTAAAAGAAAATCAACACTCTTTCCATCAGCTGCCTTTACCTTCAACTTTTCACGGAATATGCCAAAGTTGATGTTTTTCTTTAGAATATTATATTCCTCATTTCCATCTTGACTTTTGTATCCCGATTGAAATTGAGTCTTCTGAAGAAAAAAATCATTTCGATCTGATGTTCACATGTCCTCAACTGATCTCTTGTGTTTGCAGTTGTACAAGTTTTTCTTGTTGAATTTGAAATCAGGAGAGGAGATCAGAGAGAAATCAAAGGGAACTCTACCTTATACACCGCCTGTCACCAGCAGCAGATCAAACTTTTTATACATATATATTTTCGCTAAGTGTGAGTTGCATTTGATTTGATTTGAACTTTTTTTATCATATATTCTTCTGGAGACGCGTAGAGATCTGTAGCAATATGCTGATGTGTATTATGCATGGAATAAAGTTTTGAAACGTATATGAAAGCTGTGGGAAGAAAGGATATGACTTGTATCATCAAATATCATCAGATGTGCTTTGTATGCTCATGAGAAATAATGTGATTGGAAGAAGAAGAAAGGAAGAATGGGAAAACTGGCTCACTTAATATTATACACTCACATGTGTTCCAAGGAAAAAAGGAATATATCACAAGAGGATATTTTTTTGAAAGCTTTTCCACCAAAGATATTATATCCTCCAGTGGAGAAAAATACCTTGGAACCTTTAGAACATTTTTGGGATCCATGTGGAATATTAACCTAGTCTGATGTCATGTTATTTTTTCGAATTTTAATGGAACAACTTTGAATCTCACTCGAGCTGGCTCTCTCTTTACCCATCCCTCTCAATCACAATCTGCTTCAAGACTTGTGAATAAAATGTATTTTGTATAAAGAGCCCAGCAAGGAGATGTAGAGATCAAGGAAAAATATTGTCCGCTTGAGATCATACCTCCCTCGTTTTTATTAACTTGAGCACGTATGAAATAATGCATCTGAAAGGGACAGATGCAAACAAGCGTACAAGCTGACTTTTTTATGGAATCCGAATAGGGGATGGGATAATTGAAGATGGAGAGAAAAACTACGAATAAAAAAATCATTAGAATTCACTATTTGATAGTGAACAGGGAAATTTCAAAATAAATTTATAATTTGCAAGATAATTTCAACCCCAATAATTTTTTAAAATTTATATTTAAAACCTTGACTCTTGTAGTTATTGCAAAAATCGGTCAGATTGTTCGCAAGAATGAGTTGGAAACTAGAAATGGGGAAATGTTGGTTATTCATTCCATAGCTCTAACTACACTGGAAAGGGAACAGAATGTAGCGAGATCTGTAGGGGCAAGGGAGAAACGGGAGAGAATGAGTTTTTTCCTGATGACTCTTGAAGCACTGATCACAGGGTGCCGGAGTCTCATCTCACAATACAGCACCGGTTCTTCCAAGAGAAAGCTTGTGTGCTGTTGCTGCACCGTTGGAAAAAATCTCACTTTCAGGCTTCATTCTTCCTCCCACATTTCCCACAGCATATTCCACCCCATTGTATTATACTTTTATAAGGTTACCTGTTCAAATTTCATTTCCTTTTCTTTACAATGCATTTTTTCCATTCGATCAAAGTCAGCCCACGCGTTGATTTCGAAATCTCCTTTGGCTCCTCATACTATATTCATGCATTTCACTTCACACAATGTTTTTTGTCAACAAAAAAAACTTCAGATCAGAGACAAGTTGTAAATGGGTTGGGCACTTAAGTTCCCTTTCATTTCAATCTTAAAGAAAAAAAAATATAATCCTTATATAAAATTGAATCGAACTAGAACTGTTTTGTTCTCCAGGATATAAATGCTCAAGTACAAGAATCAACATTTATTTATGCGGAGAATGTCCTCGGAAATTGTAATTCGACTGGAAGGGTGATCATTAAAATGAAATGAATCAGTGGATAGGATTACACAGAATGAAATCAAATGTGGGCTGCTTTGGTAATCCTAAACTAGCCGTTCCCATTTTTTCTCTTCATCTCACAATTAACTATTTTCTTCTCTTCACTCTCCAACCACGAAAGTTGTAAGATTCAAAGGATTTCTCGATGATAACAATGATTTTTCCTATTAGAGCAACCTAACAGGCCGTAAGCAAGCATAGGAATCAAGTTTGACAGCCTTTGTTTTATGAGGTGGTTTTCCTCCGCTCTTGTCTTGTTCGTTTGTCTTCTGCCAAGCGTCACAAGAGTCACAATGACGAAAAAGCCAGTGTGGTCAACTCATCCCGCACTGGATGCTCCACAGTAAGGAGTCTCAATATTACAATCATTGTTCCTCGTTTTACGATTTCACGACGTGGTCCCTCTCCACTTCTTACAGATATTTAAGAATGCGCCATTTCCCAAAGAATATTTATAATACATCAAAGATAAATACCAAAAATTCCTCTACAGATAAAAAAATAACTAAATACCTCACCTCTTCTCCTCAGTGCAGAGTACCATCCTGGCATGAATTCATTCCACTGAGCATTTCAAATCATTCTCATAAATGCATACATAATTGGACGGAGATGAGGGAGAGAAGGAGAAAAAAAACTTTGATAATCTTCTGCATAAATTATGCATCTTCTATCAAAATGATGAGGATGATGACGGGAGCATAGTAAAGAGTCAAGGAGGGGAGCAGGCAGGTAGGTAGGGTTTGGCATTTTTGATGAATATTATTAATTACAATTTTATTAAAACGAGTTACAACCTCGTCTTAACTTCTTCTCAGAAGGAGCAAAGTGGGAGCAGTCAGGTGGCAGGATATTTTATGTCCTTTTATCACACATACCTTTCTCAACTTGTCCTTCTGATTGAGAGAAAAGATGAGCTGAGAGGAGACTCGCAATTACTCGATGATATCCAGAGGTTAGGTTGTCACAAAGCTGCTAATAAATTTCGCATCTTTATCCAAACCTACGTGGAGCAAGGTATGAGCAGGTTGACGGACTGTATGGATTCTCTGCATTGAAGCTATTTATCCTACAGAATGCATTTTTTCCTTCAAAGTCAAAGTCACACAGTTGCATATTCACTATGTATCTCTCACATGAAGTGAAGGAAAGTAAAGAGATTTTTTATATACGTTGTGGTTTGTTGCCTTGCCCAGCCTTGAGTTTGACTTGTCATGTCACTCACTCACTCACTCTGATAGTCAACATGAGCGTTGCAGCCCAAATAACTCGTACACCAGTTTTTTTCTTCCTCTTCTTTCTCTTCTGCAACTCAACGGGATTATATAACGTTGTAACGTTGATGTCATGATGGTTGCTTACAAACACTCCAAATCCTCATCTTTTCATGATATCCTTTTATTTTATTATATATCAAGCTTTATGCCTAACTGCTATAGGGAAGAGAGCTAAAAAGAGTAGTTTTTTTGTAGAGATTAGATAACGAGTGGGTGTACCTCTGTCAGCATCATCGTCATCACAATAACAAGGCAAAAAAACTTCGAGTCAGCAAGGACGGTTTATTGTCATGATAATGCTAATATGTTTTACATGAGGACTGATAGCCTCTACATCAACATTGTGCACTGCACTCATATATATAGAGCTGCTGTGTAGCATTTTGGGGATGGTGCAAGATGCACTTTTCCTGATTTTTTATACCAATTCAAGATCATGAGGGAAGAAGTGCGTCATTGTTATTTGTTTAGGGTATTAAATACTGGGATTTTAGTAAAAGTTTGGAAATAAGGAAATATTATTAGTTATGTCAAATTTTGACGTTGCTAAATTTAAAAAATAATAAAAGTGTGTGTATATTTTTATTGTAGATTCCTGGGATAACTATAAACTCTAGGAAATTCATAGAATGTCAAATTGACCATTTGCAATTAGTACATGTTGTGAAGCTGCCTGCTAAACCCGTCAAATAAAATGTAAAAGCTATTGTCCCCTTGAAAAGAGTGACCATCATTCTCTGGCGGAGAATCTCTATGAATTAGAATGAAAACCATCTTTTTATTTCTCCTAAAGAAAACGCTCAGCGCGGTCACAATAATCATAATATGTATTGCAGATGATGAGGACTGGTCATCATTTAAGAAGAAAAACCCGAGAAAAAATCTCTTTTGCTTCCTTCACCCTCACCCCTCTCTCTTATAAAAGCAAGCTCACATAAGCTCACAAAGTTTATTGTATCTTTGTGAAAAGTATAAAATGAAGAGCATGACACATAAATTATGCAATGCTTTCCTTCCACACATCAACTCTTGTCTTTGTGCTCACTTTTGTGAATATAACTCTGTACAATTTTTTTATCCTTATTATATATCCCTCAAGAGAAGCATATATTCTCTTGATTTTTAAAACGAACAAGAGCGGATGAGATATATCGACTTGTTTTTTTCTCTCTTCAGGTGTTACCTTAGATTACGAGCTTTAACTTGACATTTAGGGGCGACTCAGACTTTTAAGCTGGATTCTTCATCTCTCTCATTGTTCCTCATCTTTTGAGACCTATGGTCATCCTCATCATCATCAACATGATTCAAACAAGCAGAGTCAATCACTCTTTGTATTTTTCCACCTTGGTTCTTATCCATCCCGGTGTTCATAAGGATGATAACCTCCACAAAAAAAATATTGTTACATAATATTCAGCAAACAAAAATAAGGGTCAGCTCTTTTCAAAACTCTCTCTCTCTCTCTCAGACTGAATCCAGGTACCTGGATGTCTGCCACGACTAAACAAAAAAAATGTTGGGGAGACTCATAAAAAGTTAAAGAAGAAAAGAGACTTCCTTACAAACATCTTAAGCTTATAAGGAATTAACCTTGAAGACAAGAAGTGAGAAAGAAGGGCAGAAAGGGAGAGGTGTATATTTTTTCTTGTTACTTTTTCTCAACAATCACTTTCATGTTTGAATTGTAATGTGTGTAAGTGTAAATGGTGGAATATCATTAAGCTCAAAAAGTTCAACTCCACCTTATGTATATTCATGAGGGAGATTGTAAAAATGAAATGTGTAATGTATATCCCTATATTATTTTTCTTTTTTGGTCAATGCTCGTGTGAACATGAACCTTTTTTCTCTTGTTAATTATTCCAGGTGTTGTGATTAGCATTGGTAAAAACCTGGAACTTGAGTAACCTGAGAAGAAAGAGTTCCTGGGTGGAACAGAGCCAACTTCAATGGGATCCTTTGACGAGGAAAAAATATAAAGGTAGGAACAAACGGTGTCATTTTCCTTTTTTCGTCCCCATTACGCATTTATTATTTACAGAGAAGGAGAAACAGCACGACTTGGAGAGATTTTTTTCATTGTTTGGTTTACTCATCTATCGTCGACAACTGTGTGAGTTCTTGTTGGAATGAAGGTTTTAAAAAATAGGGAAAAAAATAATCTTTTAGTTATACCCCTTAACTTTATTATCCTTCTTTGGTTAAAAATGATGAAGGTGAGAACGGAGATTTTTTCCAACCTTAAAATCATATTGCATACTTGTTGTGCATCTCAGCAAGCACTAAGTACATTTTTGTCAAAAATGGATTCTCATTCAGAGAAAGAAAATAGGAAAAGAAATGACTTTTTCCCTTTAAAAGAAATAATATCGCATTTTTTTCTTTTCGCTGATCTTCCCCTTTTGTTATTTTATCCGGTAAAGGAAGAAAAGAAAAAAGTCAATATGGAAAAGAATGCGTCGAAGGGTCTCACTATATCCTTTTTTCTTTCAATAAGAATACATTTTTGAGGTCAAATGTCATTACAAGAGAGGAGGCACGCAGTCTGACGGGATTTTCAGAGTGTCGCGTCCTCTCCTTAAAGACGCTACACAAGATTACGGCATATTGGACAAAATAAAAGAAAAAAATTTTCAATAAGAAAATCCCTTTCAAACAGGGTATTCATGGAGAGGTTAAGAAATAGCTATTTTCCTCTCTAGCTAAAACCTTTTCTTCAAAGTCATATTACATAACGGCTACATGAACAATAGGGATGTAAGATCATACCCTATGGAATTTTTCTCTGGAGGTTTACGAGCTCGAAGAATGATTAAAAAATATTTTCCCCTTATATTTTTCCGGTTAGGTTAACTCCTCGGAATCTGTCTGACATGGCGTGAGAGAGACAAAGTAGTAAACGAGCAAAACGTTTTCATGTTAAAGATATATTTTTTAACCATCACACATGACCACTTGTATTTTCAAAATACACAAGAACATTCTCACATACCAATCATTAATTTTGGTTGAAAGGCCAGGTTGGAAATTTTTACTACATTTGAAATGATCCCAGCTATAAGCAAAGGATATTTTTCACTAAACACACACGACTCACACAATCCTCCTTCCTCCAACTTTGTATGCTTGTGTGTGGATTTGATGATGACAAAAGTTGACGTAATGTTATGCATACTTTGTAATATGTTTGCTGGTTGCATCTCCAATGAGCCCAAAAGGCCTGACTTGGTAATGAGCTTATCAGAGTCGGATTGAATAATGTCACAAAATCCGTCTCTTTGAGTAGAATTTTAATTAGAGGTCTTTTTACGACAGCATTGTAATGCCAGTCACTAGTAATTGTCAACTCTGGGTGGTATTAAACCTAAAAATCCTCGATTAGATCTCTAACAGTTACAAACTTGAAGAGTTGACTTTGACCAAACTTTGACTTTTTCCAAACTTGACAAAAAAAATACCTGAGAGAAGGAGCGAGACAGATCTATAAAATCTTCTTGCTTTCATACTGTCTCCCTCATAAAAGTCAACCCTCATCAAATGCTGAGCAAGAAGAGAGAGAAAAAATCTTTTCTGGGTTTGTCTCATTTGTTAACTTGGTTAGTTGATGACGAGAGGATCTGTTTATGCACAAGGGTATCACTCCATCCTTCTTACTTTTGCGTACCTCATCACATCCCGGTCTCATCTGAGAAAAAAAAATTAAAGCAGTCTTGTCCAGCCAATGTCTAAAGATTGTGATGTGATCCAAACTTTATGTCAAATCAGTCTTTCCTCCTTCAACAAATTTCCATTTCAGAAGCATCTCACAAAGAAGAGGGGTTGTGGTGGCTAAGAAATTTTTAATTGTCCTTCTATTACCTGTCTGACTCACCCATGAGGATAATAACTAGTAAAAGGGATATAATAACGCTGTTGTTAAAAACCAACCTTGTTGTTTGTCCGCGTGTGCATGGCATGCATTCCAATCAACCTGAAAAGAAGAAGAAGCAAAAGAAGAAAAAAAGCACAGTCAAGTTTCAATCCTGACTGACTGGATTGACAGACGTAATAAACTTCAGGATTAGAGTGGACAACACATAATACATGTTTGAATAATACATACTCACCTTTTTTATATTGAACAATGTCCCCTACTTCATATACATAAATGCATACAATCATTGCATGTTTTGCGCTTCATGGCTGTAACTTTAAATAAAACAACACAACCATTACATTATATCCCCTTGCTTATTTCTTATGTAACGACAGAAAAACAGACCAAAAAGTATTTTCCTTGTGTCAACATGTCCCCATTCAAAACTCTCAATAGGAGGTTGGGATCTCTGCTAGGCTATACTAATTAGCAAAGGGAATGCTTTAATAGGTGTCGCAACAGGTATTGTGGATTTTTTATAATGGGGATAGATTATCACTGAAGGATTTTTTTTCTTTGAAAAAAAAATCGTTTAGCTAATTTCCTTGTCCAATATTTAAATGAGAGGGATCCACATACGTATCAAGTTTTGCGGGCTGAAAAATGCAAAAAGAATTTAGAAATGGGATGTTCATCTCAATTTCATTGAACTCTTCAGAGATCCTCGATAGAGAGGTGGAATGGGTATGGATATACGGATGCGTTTATGTACATGGCTATTTACTAATATTCAGGTAGCATTATATGTACATCAAGTTCATAAGTTAGCCACAGCCACCGCACAATGTGTCAAGTTGAGTGAGAGTCTCCGGCTCAATTACAATATTTCATGGGATGTGTGGAAGATGGCCCATTATTCTCCAACTTGGCTGCCTCTGGCATGCTGCTGGGTTATATGCCAATCTTGATGTTTGTCTAGGAACTTGTACTAAATCCACTTGCTACGCCACATCATGTCATTGATCCAACGAAACATATTTCTCTATGGGGGAAAACTTCACCGCAAAAAAGTCACTTGTTTGCTTAAAAATTGAGCTTGAGGAGGAAAAAACAATGCCATCATGTCTTATCTATATAGCCTTTATTGATGTTGTCCAACTGGGCTCGTCAACAGGGAAGGAGTGAAAATGCTCAAGAGGTATTTTGTCCTAACGGTTTTTATATCCACTGTGGGATGAGCAGAGACATGTCATGCAAGAAGCAAGGTGACAGCAGAGCACGAGCTTTCAACACCTTTCCATTCGTGTTTTATGCAGAATAAATTGACGAGAAAGGAATGAACAGGATTTTTTTTAAGAGAGAAGGAATGTGAGAAGGAAAAAATGAGCTCGTAATAAGGTTCAAGGACAACGGTAAAAAAAATCATTATTTTAGGGTACATCGACGTCGACATAATTTTTAAGAAATTTATTTTAATACCTACATTAGGTGTGCCACATGTGTAAAATTGGTTAAAACCCAAATTAAAAGTTACGCGACATCACCCTAAATGCGAAGTCGTAGATAAACAGTATCTACAAGCGGAATTGGATCAGTTGAATTGTGATTTAATTATTTCTACCTGCTCAATCAAGCACCTTACCATTTGCATACTCGAAAAGTTACCTAACTTTGAATTCCACTAAATAACCCAGTAAAATTCAAGCATCATCTCCCTTCGTCAAGCAAACCAAACAACTTACAACTTATTCCAAGAAAACCTTCGAAATAAACTTCCCCTCTACCCACAATTCCACTTCCGCGTTAAAGACGATTTTCCATGAATATAAAATACCATTGTAACATCAACAACCACCCGATTTCTTACCCAATACGAGTAAAACTCTAGAAAACCGGGTGCCATTCAAAGACTCTCGTATGAAATACTACTTATGGATAATAATGAAGGAAAGGGTTGCCGAATATCGATTAGAGGGAGAATAAAAGGAAAAAAGAAAGCCTTGTTAGTCATGCTGCCGTTACTACTGCTTTCCAAGGGAAATCATCTCTTCAGAGAGAGAGAGAGACACACACTCACATACACAATTCATACAAGCATAAAGTAACTAACAAGGCTAAAGTACAAAGAAGCAATGTGCTGTACACCAAAGTACTTTTTTTTACTCAAGAGATCCTCGTTACTTATGCATATATGTATTTTTCTCTGTTATGCATTATAGTGAAAAAAGGGAAAATAAGTAACTTCTCACAGCCCCACTCTCTCTCTCTCTCTCTTGATATATTAAGGGAAAAAGGGGTGAATGTAAAAAGTTGTTGAAAAACAGTACTCCGATGTAGCACCTTTTTTTGTGAGACGAAAAAAAGGCTAAACCTCTTTTGCTCTCTTGTTGCTAATATTTTTAGAGATGCAAGTAGTGCGCAAGTTTCCTCCTTAAAATTGAAGAGCAAGCATCACACTCACAGCGTAACGAGAGAGAAAGAGTCAAGAGGAGAGAGAGAAAAAAAGTGAAATAACAGACTTTTTTACTTTTAAGATGACTAAGACTCAAGGAAAAAGGTATTTTCACAATATGCACACGTACAACTATTCCTAGAGACATACACAGAGAAAAGCACATGTAGTCACTTGTACCTTTTTACATTACATTATTTTTTACTTTTTTTACCTAATGTCATATATGACTATATACGTATGTGTCACGGAATAAGGTAAGAAGAGATGGAGAGGAAATGGAAAAAAGGGGAAAATTGTAAATGTGACTTCATCCGCAATATTACGAGTTTGTCTTTGATGAAAAAAAGGGGCATGCGCTCGGTTTGAAATCCCTCATTGGAATTTTACAAACGTTGTCATTTACTTTTTTCAGTCTTTTACTTTCTACTTTAAAAAACGACGAGAGAGAGACTTTTTGTACAAATAATGGAGTCAGGGTAAAAGTACACATTTGACGGACAACTTTTTTCCCAATATGTAGCATACATTCTTATCAATTTCAAAATGTTATATGTATAAACCATGTATGCATAATGCATGCATAATATAATGCAGTTTACTTATCATTTCCCTCTTTCCAATGTGGACTAACGCTAAAAAATATATCCCTGGATATATAATGTTTACACAGAAAGGAACATGTATGAACAGCTTATGTATTAAAATTTGAAGGATATATACTTAAGTATTTTCTTTAAATTTCTCTTCCATAATTCCCATATGAGAATATTAGTTTCTATCCTCTTGATATAAACCTGCTTGCCAGAGTGGAAAACGGTATTTCCCAGAATCAAAAATGGTTTGAGGGGTTAATAAAAAAAAGTTGAATAACACACATCTCTACAAAGAGAGCTTTAATCTCGCCCATGCATTACGAGCAACCTTGTCATATTACTTGTAGCTAAAAAAAACTTGTGATCACTTAAAATTGTACACATCCCTAAAACTTGTCGATCTTTTCCCTACATACCCATATTATTATGGGTAGCTTTATATAACTTTTTTTCCCTTTCAACGTATATCGGCACTTTTTCCCATTTTTTATTTCCCTTCACACACACACCACCGCACTAGCTTTTGCTCAAGCCACATCACAGAGAAAAATATAATGTGCGTCATGATGGCTACATTACCACGGCTGCAGTTTCAATGTGTCGAGACCAGTATCGATCTAATCAAGACCCTAGTCGATCTATTGCTTCAATTCAGAAAATAAACCCAGATGGATGTGATGTACTGAGAACGTATAGATTTTTTAAAATAATTCAACTTACACTTGCTTCGCCTTCTTTTCATATTCTCTGGGCTTTTTCGTCAAAGAAAAAAAATCATTCATTCCCCTAAAAAATGTATAACGTCCCCTCTGGAAAATCCTGTGCCTGGGCAATTGCTCATTATTGATGGATATACCGAAATTGAGCTGCAACACACTGTGTGGAAATATGTGCTTAGTATCTGGAAATATGGTGAGCTCGTTGATGCATACATTTAATGCGTAACATGTACACTCTTTATTGTCCAAGTGGTACGCAATCATGGAAAGGGATTGAGATTTTTTACGCACTCTATCCTCTTCATGATGATGATCGACTGGGAGTAAAAAATGTATCTTTTCAAGTGTTCCACTATCAGATGCAGTGGTAATCATATGGGTACGTAAACGATACATTTTTTATATTCCTTTCTCTCTTCCTGACCCTGGTCGAGGAAATGCTTTAGTTTGAGAATATAAGGAAGAAAATGATACATTGGAGAATTAGATTTTTCCAGTAAAAAACTGCAACAGAGAAGAGGCAAGTGTGTGGACAGCAAGGAAGAATAGATGGGAGCATCATTCTATTTTTTTACTTTCTCCTTCCTTTTCTTCTCCAGTTTAAGAATGTCCACATATCACGAGTCTAAAGGGAATATCCCTTTCTAACATTTTTATACAGAAAGAGTAATTTTTTTTGATGTGGTATGCAACTTGCATCGCATGACATGGAGTTATGAACCAGTATTTCATATTTGGATGAAGAAGATCATGTCGTTATTTTACTGGCTTTGAAGTTCAAGATGACCTCCCCTTTTACACTTTTTCAAAGAGGAATTTGACTCGGATCGATTTGGTTTTGGTGCTGCTTGCATTGTAGCTAATAACCAAACTGTAGAATTACATTGTAGCTGATGCATTTGATGGGATAGGGATGTCATCTGTAATAGCAATAGCATCCACTGGTATTTTCCTAAGCTCTGGGGGTGTATTCCAGTTTACTTTCTGTACTCCCGGAAAAGAAGAGGAAGAAAGGGAGAGCTTTATTTTAAAATGGACTTCGCCCCCTATTTTCTGCTTGCAAGATTCATGAATCTTTAAAATTACAAAATATCATTTTCAAAGAATATTACGGAAAATGAATGAACTGAGTCGTTATGTCGTATTTCTTCGATGGTAATGTTAATAGTATTGACTTTAAACAAACTATTAGACTAATTTCAGTTATGCCGTAATTAAGTGATTAATTGTTAGTGATAGGCGAAAGATCAACTCTAGCTAACTCGAACAGGTCCAGACATTCATATCTACAGTGTAAACTGTTTATTCAACTACCTTTTAAAAACTTTATTGTCGCTTAACTTGCATCCTACTGATTAACTATTTTATAGAATTTCAAATGTATCTCGATCTCGTCTCATTAAATATATGTATCTTATTTTCAAAAATAATTCAAACTTTCCCAACAAGCTTTAAGAGATGTTACAATGTTACAGAGATTATTCTTTGAAAAAAGCTACCTCTCCATCCTTGTGTACTTTTTCCGCTTGCTATTATTACTCCCATTATTATTATTAGCATTAGGATTATTGTGCAATGGTGCAACTCCTCTCTTCCTTCCTCCGGCTTTCATGGGTTGTCAAGCTTGTGAAGGGAAGGGAGTTTAGTTCCACTTTCCACTCGGTTGAGATTCCATCCAGACTAAAGTAGGAAAAATTTTGAAGATGCCGACAACTTCGGCGGAAGGAGAAAATAAGGCATATAAAAAGAAAAAAGCCTTTATCCCAGTCTGGAATGTTCTCTTTATCCTCATCTTATTCCTTGAAAACATTATTTTTTACAATACTCGCTTCATCAATCCCTTCAAAAGATTGAAATATACAGTACACCACAGCAAATAGATAACTGGTCTTGGATCCGCCTTGATAATTTGATATAAAAAGCAAGAAGTGGTTTCAGGCTCTTTTTTTTCTAAAGGAAAAAAAGAACACATCTTTCTTTCCTCGTACCGCTCTCATCCTCAGTCTTCTTGTCTAATGGGGAGGCAAAGGTGGTTACACAATATATGTATATTTACTTGTTTCCAATGTTCCTCGCATGTGCTCTTTGTATTACAACGCACACACACATTCACAATATCTCGATCAAGTTTTTTTCTAAATCCCTGATGTGATGATGATCATCCTGATCTCTCAAGATCTTCTTCCACATGAAAATTCTCTGATTAACGTGTTATCCCATCTTTCAAAAATCTCCACGACACACACCACAACAGTCCAACATGGACAGTTTGAATATTCATTATTGAGGTGTAAAGGGCATCCGCATCCTTCAAATGTGCTCTACAACCTCCTCCTTCGACAGATACAACATCTTGCTTACGTAATTCACATTGTAATTTTTATATACTCCTCATCTCATCTCTCTGAAAGATGCGCTCATTTATTCTTTTTTTAAAAACAATCATATCCTTCCCTCGACAACTCTTCACCGCAAAACTTTTTCAAAAGCAATGCACCTCTCTCATCTCATCCTTTTTTCTTCTAGTCTGGATCAACTTGACTAGCTTGACTGACTAAAGGGCATGCCCGGTCCATGTCTTTGGGTAATTACGCCTTCGTGTTTCTTCTTAAGTCAAGGTTGCAATTATTAGCGCAATTAAAGGTGTTAATTCAAGATATACCGTGATCATGATAAGAGACATTTCAGGTTTTTACCGTGTCCATAATATCTATCAAGAAAATTATGTAGATATAAATATATATGCATCCCTATGCGTTAGCCCATCAAGATATTTTTCTTGGAAAAAATTCTCCTACGCCCTGCGGAGAAAACAACAGTGATGTGATGTAGCATTATGCATATGCATAAGGTGAAAAACATATCTAGTTTTTTTCTCCAACAAGGTGAGAGTCTCCCTCCTTATAATAATATTACCGATCTACAGACAACAAGCTGGCGAGAACATCGTGCACTTGGAAAAGTTATGGTCGTTATCATCATTATTATTCTAAGTATGCAGATCAGAAGGAGAAGGGAAAAAAGAGTAAGAGCAGGTATATATGAGTATTACACTTATTTCTTAAAAAGTAAAACTAATATCAAACTTACATTTTTGAATATTTATATCGTTAAAGGGTGAAAAAAAGTTGCATATAGATAACACTAGCTAACGATAAGTCTCATCCTTTTCCTTACACCTCTTCAATTTTCCAAGATGCTCTCTCAATCTTGTTATTGGTCTTGTTCAATTTTTTCTCTACACACTTGAGGGGGAAAAGCCAATATTTCAATCGTTTACGAAACATTATCGATGGGAGTCTATCCCGGTGATGAGAGAACTGCCTTTTCTTCTCTATATTTCTCTCGGTTGCTTACAGCTTTACTTATAAATATTGGGTTTTTTCTTCTTCTCTTATTATTATCCCGAGAGGAGGTTCATGCATATTTATATGTATATACGAATATCTCGAGCAAAGTGCCAACTTGCCAACAGCTCCACGTCCTCCTCGTCCTCCTCCTGTGCCGACAAGGTTGTGGTGATTTTCATGGAAAAAAACGGTGCAACGCGTGTAGAACTGGTAGAAAGTTAAACTAGTTATTACAGAAACATTTGTGTTGCATTGTGAAAATTGCAGAAAGGGTCTTTCTTAATATGAGAATAATATGGA
Source organism: Sinodicranocentrus sp. ZH6 (assembly GCA_027743935.1). NCBI lineage: Eukaryota > Metazoa > Arthropoda > Collembola > Entomobryomorpha > Entomobryidae > Sinodicranocentrus > Sinodicranocentrus sp. ZH6. The sequence continues at coordinate 15,561 of JAHZNA010001565.1, forward strand.
GTAATGATATGGAAAAATTGTAACCATTTCGGATACATAAAAGAAGTGAAATAATCTTCTGCATACAATCAACCCTTTCCTTTTGAAACTCCTTTTCAGCCGTGCAGCTCCACTAGTTTTCCATAAAGCACCCATTTGATTTGGCCAATAATCTCAACTAAAAAAGATTCGCCGTCGGCAAATAACGAACATATTTACTTGACGTGAAGGAGAGCTTGTTGGATGTGAGCTGTTTTGGGTTTCAAATTTGCCATGAGATGAGTTGGGTTATTGCCTCAGTTTTTTTCTTCTCCTTCTCACGTTGATTTGACATGGGCACATATAAATCCCATAAGGTACAACAGTATATATTGAGAATGGGACGAAGAAGACGGGTCTGTAAAAAGGTTGAAGAAAAAAGAGGCAGGTTGCTGGTGTACGTAAGAAGTTTCGTTTGAGATGTGTTATTTTACTATTATTATTATTACATACGAATATACATACACAACTCTTGTGTGTACTCTTGTTCAGGTTGATATGATATTTTAAAGATGATCATCATCACGATCATGTTGATGCGGATATGACGGGATCACCGATCCACTTTGTCAGTCAGCCTATTTTAAAGTATGTATGTCTCCCTACATAAGTGAAGGATACAAAGTATCTTGTGGGATATGTATAAGATACTTTTTCGTTTTCCTTCTTATTTTTTTCATAATGATCTTCAATATTATTGCTTATTGCCGTGAATGAGAGAGCTGCTAGCGAAATATTGTACCAAGAATCCATAATCCTTTCCTGGCTTGTTTGCTACACATTTACACAAAAATAAACATACTTTTTTCCTTAATATATTCTACTGAGATTTATTTAGGAATATTCTCTGGTGAGAGATACATTATGCATAACTCGTTTCACTTAACATCACCAAACCCATTTCATCTCGGTGTGGATTATCCTCTTCTGCAAAAATCTTTTCGATGAATTTCTTGAAGGATAATATTCAATCTCGGCAATCACAAAAAAATAAGTTCAACTTATGAATTCTCTAGCCTCAAACGATCTTATTTCCGTGCAAGATTGCAAAGTGGAAAAATTCAAGAGAGGGAAATATGTTTTGAATCTTTGGGCTTTTCGTGAGTTGTAAGTATAAAATATACACGGGGGAGAAGATGAGGGAAAGATGTGTATCAGATTTTTGTATATTAAAAAAATCCTCTCAATACACATTTTAAATGACTGGACTTGTTTGGTAAAGGGGAAAATATCATATATGTATTCCAACAAGGTTTCTTTTACACAAGATCTCTCTGGCACGATATGATATAAAGATGATGACTGTGATCATGATCATATATGATCCAATTAGATGTGCTCTTGGTTGAGCGGAGAAATCGTAATCTTGAAATTTATTGAGAATTTGATGCGAAAATTTTATAACGAGAAAGAAATACTTTTTTAAAGGAAAAAAAGTTAAAAGATAGGCTTACAGGTGGGTATATAAATATATACATGTATAAATTATATACAAGCTGATATAGCACCATACATCTTGTTGAGTAGGAGGAGAAGGAACGAGATCAAAATACTTCGGATCATGATGATGATTTTGATCATGATGATGAAGCAGTTTACATGCACACGGGGTCTATCACTCTTTCACCCTTTTTGTTACCTATTTTATTATTATGATGATGATTATACTTCTCATCATTATATTCCGTTGTTGCTAGAAGGTCATTTTAATAAGCGGACACTCGCTCTTCTTCTGTCTGCCTATTTCCCAAAAAGTGAAGCAATATTTTTTTACTTCCTTTAAGCGATTATGCATCTTTCCTTTTGGTGTGAAGTGAAGCAGGGATGGATGAAAGGAAGAAGAAAAAATGTTTTTTTTAATGAGCTCTAATTTACGACCTACATAAAATTCCTACAGAAATTTATATTTTCAGCTTACATTAATCTCAAAGTTTTATGAGGAATTGTGACAATTACGACAAGGATATAAAAAGGATGCACAAATTGAGAAAAACATTTAAAAGGGGAAGGAAATTCTTAAGTAATTCAAACCCCTATTGTAAAAGTGTGCATGACAATTGAGCTGATGATGAAGATGGAGAGAAATAAGTAATAAAAAAAATATTTTATATTCGTATACATTTCTCTCTCCCGTCTGCTCAGTCGCACTCCTTTAATAACAAGAAATTAGCGTTTTAAACAAGAAAATGTGAACTTTTATTTTATTACATTTATATCCTGTCCAGTCTTGAACTAAGAGTGAGGAGCAAACCAAGTGGACTTGGATTAAGATTATTTCTAAAACCCTCTTTTCCCCAGTGCTCCCTCATTGGCATGCATTACCTTCATCCATGATGGTTGTAACTGTTGTAGTGATTACTTATTAAAGTTAGGCGTTGCTTCCCGGTCTCATTATGCATTTTAAAAGCTACTCCAAACTCAAAGTGAACAAGCACTTGAGTCAAGTCAGTCATTCTTCCACTTGCACACAGAAAGAATAGCTAAAGGAACAACATAATATGCAGATGGGAACTGATGATAATGTAAATTTGGTAAGGTGGTTGTAGCTCTGGTGTCCAGAAGAATGATGATAATGCGTGAAAATGGTTAAAGCCTTGTGGATGATAAAGAGAGAGTTAAGTCAACTGTAAAGAGAAGGGAGCCTTGTTGGGAAGATGAAAAGGGTATGTGATTTTGTGGATGATATGCCACGGCAGCTATTTAAAATGCTCACAGTGGAAGGTAAAAGAGCGCACCTGTGCAAGGTCTTGAAATAATTTGATGCGACCACCCTCAATTAGCACCCTGAGAAGAAGGGGCTCAAAGGGTTACTACCCTTGCAATCAATCCTTTATATTTCAATGTTCACTAGATTATGAATAATTTTACAGGACAGTTTACAAATATTTCCAGTACAACCATGTGAATCTACATGACAGTATTATTGTGATAAAATAAATAAATAACTTAAGAAAGTTTAAATCTAGCAATTAAATCCCAAAGTGTCAGATGTTTTACAAAACAACTAATTACAATTTTGTTAGTAATCAGCTCTAAAAAACGCTCCCACTTCCCGCATATTATTTTATTTTCAAAATATGCAAATCCCCTCCTTAAACTAATCCCTGTGATGTGGGCTGCCAATAACAAACTTTTTTATTTTTATACTCTTGCACAAAACTCGACTCAGGTATTTACGTGTAGGTGTTAATTAATACAAGTTCAAAGGCATTCTTTCCACTTGTGCTCACCACCACCAAGGCATAATCCTCATCGCCCAAAGTTGGCTGAACTTTTCCAAGACCTGCAAGCCCCACTGCTGACGAATTCTCTAAAAGAATATTATGGTTTTAAACGTAATCATTCTTGACTCATTCTAGCTCACCATATGTGGTCAAGCATCTCCAATGATGATACTGATAATAAATGCAAGAGTGGAGAGAACTGCATATAAAAACATATACACATGTGTGCATATTATATATTTTCATCTTCATCATTATCTTATTCCCAGCTAGGTAAAAATCTCCTTTTCCTCTTCCAAGCCACATAATTTAATACACAGAGAGGGTACACCAAATTCCAAAGATTTATCCCCGATCCTTACCTGTCTAATCTGAGAGGGATGCTGAGAGAAGTTGTGTTGTCTCATTATCATTATCATCAAATCATACATGTACCTCTCTCGCGTCATGATTGTCATTATATAAGTAAAGTGATTAAATGAAATCATGCCATGGCACATACACCCTCCACAACACGGCTACAATATTTTATCAACTTTTCTTAACCCTTTCAACCACACCAACAGTTACAATGATATGATTTGAGTTGTGTGTCATTTAAAGAGGAAAAAAATGAAAGAGAGGAACTCGGAATGTGTGGAATTTCTTCGTCTTCACGGATCAATGCAAGATTATTATGGATGATGATAGATCAGATGAAGATTGAGTTGGAAAGAGATGAAAAATGAATGAGAAGCAGAAGAGTGATTATTATTTAAGAATAGCTTGCCTTTGCACGACATCAAAATCTCAAGAGTTAAATATATCTTTGATCATTTTTTTATACATATGGTAATCTTATGCATCTCATTGGATTCTTTTACAGCATTGTGCATTATCATTATTACATGCATATCATGATCTATTAAGAGTTAAAAAAATCTCATAGAAAACACACACAACCACACATACACCACCTCAATCTCAAAGAATGACAATGGGAGTTCTGATGAGAGAAGTAAGTGCAGCTATTGATCACCAGTCAATAATGATTTTCATTGATTTTTATAACCTAGTAGAACACCTCCAACTATATCCCCTCAGCCCTTCTTAACTTGTCATGAAACCTGCTGTGATCGAGGAACGCATGCAAACGAAACGAAAAAAACACATTTTTTTTAGAATTCCATTCCTACTCCATGGGATTCTTACATGCAACTTATGAAGAAACAAGGCTTGTCCACTCTGCGACCTGTTCTCTCCCTCTCTCCATGTGAATATTTTTTCACTAGATGGCTTGTTTGCTTCGCTGTGTGGAGCAAAAGTTGTTTGTGAATGAGTTTTTTCCACAAAGCTATAAGCTTCCCAGTAGTAATCTCGTAGTTTGTGGCTGTCCTCATGTGTGAAGCTCTTGCATTCTCTGAGAGAGTTGATTCACAAGTCAATTCAAATATATGGCTTCACACAAATGCTCACTCACTGGACCCATCCTTACTACTGTGTACATATTACATATATATCCATAGCGTCATTTCACAAAAAAATTCATTGATGCTCCATGTATGACTGTGAGTAGAGTCAACTAGAATTGTACATGATTTTTTGCTATATTCCACATCCAGAAACATGTCGTATCATATGTCATGTGCACACTCTTCCTTCAAAAGAAGTAGTCAGTTATAAACGGTCATAGACGATGGTATGAGAGAGAATAGTTGTTTTACAAAAAAACCTCTCATATATGTAGATAACTTCTCTTTAATAAGAATAAAATACAAATTCTTGTTTGTAAAAATCTCGCAAAACATGACAAGAATAATTGACTGATTTGCCAAGGCGTATGTATTCCCTTCCAATGCTAAACGCCTTCTTGATAAAAAACACAGTTTTTACCAAACAACAACAAAAATCTCCTTCGAGGAAAAAAACTCATTAAATATTACAATAATAATTAAAGAGGACTTGTGGCAGGATTTGCATGTTTAGAGGATTGATATGAAAAATGGGTGATTTGCATACATGCCCATCAGGAAAGAGACAGGATGGGAAAAAAATATTCGTCAGGTTTTAGCAGATAATGAGTGATTATAATATACGACAACAAGTTCTAAACTTTTTTTACGCTAGAAGGGAAAAATTATTAATTTCTAGATTCCTCTGTCGTCATTCTCATTTAGGGCATTTGACTCAACAAGGAAAATATTGAAAGGAAAAAAATCCATCCCGAGAGGAGAGAATGAACTTGAGAAAGTGATATGAAACTGCATTCATTCCAGAATCGGTCAACCTTTCAAGATTATTAAAGATAAATGCGTCGGATAACATAAAAAGATAAGGTGCAACAGCGGTCTACATTTCCTGAGCAAAATGGTGCAAACCTTTGTATAAAAAGAAAACCCTTGTAATCTGCTCCTGTCTCCTGATAACAATATGGATACAAGTAGAAATACAAAAAATATATACCACATTTGATTTTTTTGTTATTAGAGCAAAATGCTAAAAGCAACCTGGAGAAGATAAAGGCAAAGTTGAAAGTCCACATAAAGCATAGTACACTCAAGTTGACGGTGTGGAGAGTAGTGTGGAGGTAGTTAATAATAATCATACACAATGATCATAATATTTAATAAGGATGTAAATGTGCATAAGGCATACATTTGTATGTATACAGCTCCCCGTCTGGAGTCTCTCTGGCTGGAGAATTGTTGTCAGCAGAGAAGCCTAGCTACAGCAGTCCAGGGTGAGATGAGATGGATATCCTTATGCCTTTAATATACTCAAAGCTCACCCCCGCGCTTCATTTGTGGTTGCACATTCCATTCCTCTTGTTGACTTGCCACAAACTCCTCAAGAGCTTACATTCATTCTTCTGTGTCATTTTTCCATCCCTCAAATTGTAACTCCAAGTCTACTCGATGCACATAGGAAATAAAATATTTTGTATTGATAAAAAAATTAACCCAGTCAAATCCTCCACATGATACAATATCGCCTTTAAAAAAGTTACGTATTTGAGTTACGTGGACGAGTCTAGGAGAAAAAATGTATTATTTAAGGTTCCCTGTAATACTTCACCTCCACACGGTATCCTACCTTTGTACACGAAATTCTTACCTGTGCTCATAATCTGATAATATTTTTCAGCTATAAAGGCTCTCTTCCCAATACCATACCTCCTATGTTCTATCCGATACACATAAGCACACACACACTCTTTTTTTATTACTTACCTGCCCAATACAATAATTTTGTGGATGTTATATCTCCCATGTAATTCCTCGTCTACCTGTACGAGTCAGTAATTTCTGGTTACGTTTTTAATGCTCCTTATTTGCTACATGTGAAGAGAGGACTGCAATAAAAGAAAAATTGTACACAACTCCGCTCAAAACGACTTTTCACAGTGTTTCAGTCTCTCGATATGTGTGTACGAGGATACATATAATATTCCTTGTTGGTCTTCTCAATGTCTTAGCTGTACAAGAGGAGAGCAACCAATGAGCTACACTTTCCTTTTTAATTACTGACCATTCTGGATGCCCCTTTGGGCTTCATGCACACCACACTAGTTCCACACTGACTGTCATGACGTGAGCAGCTCCACGACTCTCGTCACACTTCTCCCCGGAAAATATATTTTATTTACTAGAAGACCACTCCAAGCTTATTTTCCCTTGACATTGTGTACACAGAGGGAGATAAGGACCTCTTAGTTGGCTTGTCAAGACAGAAGGATATAAAAAAGTTTATATAGACATAACATAAAAATTTTATATGTGTGGAGGGTTTTCTTCGATAGGATAAGATACCGGCTCTTTTCCTCCAAACGGCGCATGTTTCACGAACAACGTGTCCAAAAAGGATATTTTCGCTTCCCTGTGTGGATTCTTTGTGTTTAGTGAATAGCGAGGAGAATAGCAAGTTGTGGAGACGAATTTAATTAAGCTGAAGGGAGAAACAAATTTGTGAATTTACTCCTCCTCCCTCTCTTCATTATCATATTTGTAAAGTGGGTCGGATCCGCTAATTAGTTGGATAAAGTGATAAGGACACTTTTTAATTTTCCAGATTGCCTTCACGTGTCCATATTGAGATTTTAAGTTTATCTGCATAAACCACTGTCAATAACCAAATGCATATGAGAGAAAAGTGTGGAAAAGACAAAGTGGGGCATTTTGCTGACGAGCAGGACCAGCTTCACGCTATAATTATATTTTCTCGTTATCTCCTTTTGCCAATTTGGATTATCAGTGGAAAGTTTGACAATGCAGATGTAATTACAGTGAAAAACTTCATCAGCGGAGCGACAAGCTAATTTACAAAATATATTGTAAATGCGGAGCCTGCTAAACCTCCCTTTTTCTCTTCATCACAGAGGATCAAGTGGGAAAAAATAAGTAATGTTGGAAAAGTGCTTTTATCAGTGAGAAATTATATTACACTTGTAAAATTCCGCTCATCGCTCTTGCACAAGTCAACTTTTAAATTCTAATTAATTTTCTCTCCTCCCCCAAAAACTTTGTCAACTGTGGAGGATTGGAAAAAAACTGAAAAGTGATTATCCTCATATATTTTTCACTTTGCAATGCAAATCATCTTCTCAACTTAATTTTTTCTGTAAATGAATTTGACAAACTGTAATTCTAATTTGCACACAAATACGCACACACTCGTTGTTATTATCCTGTTGAAAAAAATATAAATTAGCAAGAGCCAAGTCTCGAGTGTGGAGTGAGACTCAACAACGCTCTCATTTTGAGAGGACATTGACGTTAGAGAAAAAAGTTTTTTGTGTGTAAGCCCAGCTTTTAATACCCAGCTTCCAGATAAGATTTTACTCATTTCATCGCTCATTCCTCTCATCAATATTCGGACACACGGCAGTTAACAGTTTTTCGTTTTGTTATGTATATTTATTTGGTGAGAGTGAGTGTGTTCTCTAACTGTAATATTTTTTGAGAGGGAAAAATTACTCAATCATTTCCTTACCTTCGCATCCAGGTGAGTTCCAGATATTCTCTTTTTTATTCGCTAATCAACCACTTTTGATTTTGAGGACGTCAACATATTTATGTGACTAGGCAAAGTACATAGAAAAAAATACGTGACAGGGCAAAAGTGTTGTGTACATTATGGGATATCTTTAGTGATTACATTTTGCCGCAGTAATAAATACAAAAGTAGTAAAAAATATCTTTTCTCATTCTTAATCATGCGGAATGGAGTGCGGACTTTGGAAGAAGTGTGATTATTGAAAAAATAATATTATTTGTTTTGTTTCTCTCTGCCTGAGAGTTTGTGAGTGTGCATGGAAGAATGTCATTAGGACTGAGGGAAATTGTGGATTTACCTCGATTTTTGGAGGTTTAATCTATTTTTGCGGTGGTGGTGAATTATTAGAAAATGATTGATTTCTCAGAGAATTCCTCTTAATCTAATATCGATAATATTATTCCAGACAGAAAAATGATATTTCTCTCTCTCGTTAATTCATATCGACTTTAGTGAGAACAAAAAAAATGTGCTCTTGTTTGAGGAAAATTATGCGAATAATATTACCCAAAAAATACATTAGATATTCACCAGATATCTGCGTCGGCGAGATAGAAGGTGCAAAAAGTTGTAAAAAAATATTTACATTTGTCTCAAGCAAATAGTGCAGTTAGCCGCTTCACATGCACAAGTATATTTTCTGGGGTGGTGTGTGTGCGTTTTTTTCCCTGTGTGCGGTATGAAAAAAACTAAGAGAAAAGTTGCTGGTGAAAATGCCAAGTACACAAAGGACAGGATGAGCGGAGGAGTATGCTTCGTTACAACATTTTCCAGCAGTTGTCGTCCTCATCTGCGGAAGGCAACAAGCGGTGGTGGTGTGAAGGCATAATGTTCCATTTTCATGAATGATACCATGCTCTTGTTTGACTTGTGTGAAGCTTCCATACTCACTTCCTTCTTGTCTCGCCAATCACCCCATCTTCCACTTGTAGGGATTTTTATACACAAGAAATAATGTTCTCAAAGTTTCTTTTATTTTTGCCGGGGTGATAAAGCGTACTTGTAAAAAAATTGGAAAAGCAGTTAGCAATTGAACGATTGCATTACCCCAGTAATTTCCGGAGTTTTTTGTCCGACATTTATTACTTCGGACTTTTGCTTCTTCTTTTTTACGAGAGCTCGTTTTCAAACTTTTCAGCTCATTCATTTGAAGCTAAATTGCGAGATTTTTTCCACTTGAAAAATTCCAAACTTTTTTTCCTCGAGGAAATAATAAAGGAAGTCCAGTTTGTGATCAAGGTATTATTAAAGAAATGCCGAAAGAGAATGAAGCTCTGTCAAAATTCGGAAGGAGGGGATGTGTTGTACGTTAGCGTAAAAAATAATTACCTACACCTTCTCTAATAAATCTGCCAGTTACAAAATGCTCCTTGTCTTACAAAATATGATTTTCAAGAGAAAAATATATATTACATTTTGCTGGAGTGAATATCTCGAGGGGATGTTAAGGTCTAGTGTGCTCATTGAAAACACGTCCATTTAGCACCTGTTTCCTCCTGAAACAAGAGCAGTTATTATATTTCCTTTTCTTACGGGACTTCTCTTCTCTGATTAGTTGCCGAAAAGCGTAAGATTTGGAAACAATAGGAGAGCTGGGGAGATTATCCGAGCATCACTCAACATCTGCTCTCGCAAAATAGAGAAATTACGAAATTAACAGAATTTTAAATCCTCTTGAGTTCTTTGTAAGCAGGAAATGCTTAAATAAACATGAGAATTGAGTGGAATTGAGAAATAATGGGAGCACATGTGAATCTTAACTGATTTTTCTTCGATTTTATGTTGAAGTTGTCTTGTCGATTCCGGACTTATAGGATTCAGGCTTTGAATTAATTTCAAATTTTTTGTGTCATCTTCACATCTGAAATGCGAACCACCAAGGAGAAGAAAAAAATCTTGAAATATTCTCGCATTTCAATGAATGTAAATGAAGAGAGAGAAATGCAGAGCAGAAGTGGTTATTCAACTGTTTGCAATATTCTAATTTTAATTTCTAATGAGCTTTTCGCTTACAAACTTGACATTTTCCTTTTCGTCATATTCGAATATTTTTGTGTGTTTTGCTCCACATTTGAAAAACAAAAGATCCTTCAAAGTATCCGGTTCTTGTGCAAGCCAATTTCCATCCCTTTTTCTGATGTTTATCCTCCAAGTGACATTTCCTTTTCTCAGAAAATTTTTTACTATATTAGGCAAGTTTTATTCCTTTGCCTCGACTTTCAAACCTTATTACGACACTATTTTGATTGCCATTCCAAAGCTAAATTGTAAATTAGCCAGTTTTCGCAATCAACACTTGAGAATCTTGTCAGTTATACATTTCGAAATTTGCTTTCGTGGAAACTGTCACAAAGAAGCATAATATTGTTCCAGTTAAAATACAAAGGAAAATATATGGATTTTCGATGTACGCAATAGTTAAATGAGACCATCGTAAAAATTCTATTTTTCCAAGGAACAAAAATAGGACGAAATATTCGTCCACCTTGAAACTCACCTATTGATTGCTTAACTTTTTAAATTTTTTAAATTAGATATTCCCTTACGTCTCAACAAATGCAAAACTTCTCTTCAAAATATTCCTGTTTTGTAATTACCCCGTCAAATTCATAAATCCCCCGTCAATAATCTCTTTTGTTCATCTCTGCGGCAATTTAAGCTCAAGTTTCCTTTCAAGAAAAATCCTCAACAATATTCTTCCCTGTAAAAAATCCTCCACATAAAATAAAACATTGTAAACCTTGATTATTTATTTTTTTCCAAGAAAAAGGTAATAAACTCGAATCCCTCTTTTGTCTGCTATGCAAAGGCAACTGCGTACAACTTTTAATTGCTCAGGTATGCTCTCTCTCAGTGTGTCAAAAAGCATTCGTGTTTGGGTGTATCCTTAAGGATATTTTCTCTCCTAATTATAAAATGAGTTTGTCCATAAGAATAATATCCTATTCACAGCTCCTGCATATTTTTCTTCCTTCATCTCCTCCGTCTTAGTTGAGGGGTCATGGTTTTACTTTTAAGATTGTAAGGACGAAGCTTTAGGATTTCATCGTTTTTCTCTCCAAGAATAAAAGGGCTTGTTTAAAGGTACTCCATCTACTTCACATGGACAGCTTGAATATATGTATAAAAGACTGGATTTTTTCTCTCTTGTTGCTAATAAGCAATAATTTAGGTCGGGCAAGTATGTTCCCTGTGAAGTACATTGTGCCAGTGTGTCCTCTTCTTTTCTTGAGATATATATTTTCTTGTTTTTGTCTTGTACTCTTTGCTTGTTCCATCACTCCTATTATTATCATTTAAGCTGGTTGACAAGCCGGCCGAAGCCACTTTTACAACTTGAAATTGTTCCTCACTCTCTGTCGTCCCCACAGAGCCAATTAAAGTCGTGCTTTCAGTCCTTCCTGAAGGTTAACAAGTAAAGGTTAGAAGAAGTGGGGAAAAACAAGGATGAAATTTGAAATGAATAAAATTGAAAGCTTGATGGGGCTACACAAGTAAATGAGTGGAATGTCAGTATAATCACATCACACTTTTAAGCTATACCTTTAAAATGGAACACTTGTAGATATATTTTTTCTTAATGGGGACCCTCGTATATTGTCACACGAAAGTGTTTCGTTTCAATCTTGAAAAATATTTATCTACAGGGAAGAGGAGAAATCAAGGTACATGAAAGATCATAACAGTTTTTGATTGTTCCCTAAAGTCCTAAACAGATATAAGGACACAGGCTTGGAAGAATATAAAGGATATATTATTTTTCTTTTATTATTATTTACACTATAGCTCGATCCTGACTGTTGATTACTTTTGGAATTTTGTCTTTTGTCAAAATCTCCGTTCCTTTTTTCTCCTTGTCCTTTTATTTCAAAAAAGCAACCGTTCTCTCTCAGCTCTAAGCTCTTGTATTAATTTTTCACCGAGCTTTACCCTCTACTCCAAATAATCTCCAATCCTGTTAAAAGACTTTGTGACAAAGAGAAAATGTGGAGAGGGAAAAAAGGTGACTGACAACGAAACAAAGTTTCTGTGGAGGATTGACAAATGCACAGGTATTTTACATCTTGCATTGATGGATGGGCTTCCACAGCTAATGTGGCAGTTGGGGTTGGTTTCTCTTGTCAATACAAAATATCATTTTGGAAAAATATATTTCGAGGTAGACATGACGGGCTCGAAAATTATCATCGGGTGTTCATTAGAAATGTTTGGACTTTTGGGGAGATACTTAATTTCAACGCCTTTATTGAAATAATGAAACCAAATTAAATGACTACCCGAGTAGATATATCCTTCCCAGGTAAATATATGATATAATGGTATGCCTAAAATGTTCATACGAAATTTCCAAAATATCAAATTGAGTTATGTCCCAAATTGAAAATAGTATTTAGTAAATAGCAAATAACCCTCCTCTCAAAAGTTAATATTGATAATTTCCTTTTCTCCCCAATTATAAAACTAATCCTCGTTATCATTGCAATTTATCCCTCTCCACAAAACTCCAGTATTGGAAAAATAAACACCATTAAAAAGCCTATACCCACTTTCGCTATCCCAGTTTAATTTTCTCCCAGTGAAAAATACACAATATTTTTCATTTTAAAAAATCAATCAATAATTCCTCTCTCCACTCCTTTCCCAGTTGCATATTATGTGGTAGGAAAAGTGGTATATTTTTTCTTTCCAATGTTATACCACATATCCCTGTTTTTTGGAGTTGATCCAATTAATATTTCAAGACAACTCCAGTTTCAACTCGTAGTGCTAGTGAAACGGATATTTTTCCTTTTTTAGTTGCTCTCTCCTCACCAATTCCCAATATTAATCTGTAAATTACAGTCGAGTGGAATAAACCCGGGTAAATAAACTCTACCAGGGACAAGCTGCCTTTTTCTATTTGCCTTTTCCATACCACCTCATGTTTTGCCAGTCACCAGTCACTTTTTTTCCAAAATGTAAATAATAAACCACTTTTTCCATGTCTTCCTTCCTCAATATTTTTTGATGAAGGGAAAAGCCAGGTACGTTTGGTGGTGATGAGAGTGTGTGTATTGAGGGGTTATAGCATTTTAGCTTTTGTACTCTAAATAAATTAGTATTTGTTCAAGCTTCTCCACAAAAAATCCACATGAATGCATAATATGTGTTTGAAAAAGAGAGAGAGAAGAAAAAATGAGAAAAATAAGTAACAAGACTTTAGCTTCATCGTCATATTTATTATTCTACCTTTCCACATTTTATTTTTCCTCTGTGCTCTATTGGCTGCTAATGTGAGGGGGATGTCGAGGGAGGGGTGGGGTGGCTCCATTCAAGCTAATGGACTCTGTGGGTGTTGACATTCATCGATTTTCTACTCTTCCTGTAAATTGCTCTATTTAGATAATAATAGCACATCATTATCAATTCTCTGTGTGTTGCGTATACATGACGAGTAATAAATGTGATGAGGTGTTGATATATGCATACATTATGATGAAGTAGCCAGCTGCTGAAAATGTTCTGTCATTATCGAATCATCATCCTCCTTCTCTGTAATGCATACATTATCAACACTATAATAAATTAGGATTGTCATTGCATTAGCCTTATTGCCAATATTACCGACGTAAATTGGAAATACTCGAATATTCTTTCTTTTCCACACGAACCCTCATTTTATTATTCATTCTCGTGTCTCTACACATTTCTTTAAGGACATTTCTATCATTATATCAATTTTTTCTTCTTGATTGCTAAATAAACCCCATTCGTCCATTCCACATTGAAATTAGTTGAGAGGTCACCCCTTAAAATACATCTTTTCAGACAACCTTCCTCCTTGCCACCACGTGAGTCAATAGCCATCCACCCAGGGTGAATATTATTTTGAGCGTTTTCCCTCCACCACAAAAATAAACACAGATATATTTTCGCAACAAAACATCCTCTACAGAGATGAAACATGTTGTAGGACGGATGCACATGTATTCATGATATATATTCTGGTATTTTTTTCCTCTTAAAAAAATCCCATTGTAGTTCCCGTCCATATCACTTGAGACTTCTTCACATGTGTATGAAGCAGCATATCCGAGAAGCATTATTTCCTGATACACTTGCCGACATGTTGTCTACTTGTCTGTATGTGTGTATACAAGTGTGTGTCTGTGCGAATATATGTTTGTGTGTAACGATACGTACGTCAAAAAAGTACATAGGATCGATTTGGTCCTGGCAGCGAAAAATGCATTCGACTCTGTTGCTTTTTCCTTGCAGTCGTCGTGGTTTGGTGAAAAGAAGGCTTTTGAACTTTTTCAAGTTGCAAACCTAAAAAAAATACTTGGTATATATATCCATACATACATTTTTATCCATAACCTTCCATACAGCTAGAAAAAAAATGTGTATAACCTTCTGCGTGAATGTTTACATGTTACCAAATACGTCTTTTTATATCCTCCCGTATAACATTTCCATGGACGTGGAGGAGCCAAGCCGGGGCTCAAATGTTCCCTGCAATATGGAATCATTGAACTTGCAAGTTCATACGATTTGCAGTTTTCACATTGAGGACGTTCCATCCCACCCAGAATACGGAACGTAACATAACGTACGTACATAAATATCCACTTTTTTACTCGACTTCCACAAGGAAAATTGATAGGGTGCATGAGAGATGGAAAGTAAGAGGAGAAAACAGGTGCACCATCCTTTCTTTTTTTCGTCATCGTCATCCTCCTCTTTTGTATTTCTTTTGAACAGCAGGGTTCCCACCACACACAGCAAAACAACGCTTGTCCTCAAGAATAAAAAACTTATCTCATAATGAACCCAGCTATTTTATCATTTTCATGGAATTTAATCACTCATTAGACTCTCCCCAGGTGGGATTTCTCTCCCACGGAGATTATTCTTTTTGGGGAGAAATGAACTCCAGGAGTACGTGTGAATAAACTGGTCGCCATTCTCTATGCATATTGATGAGAGAGAGGAAGAAGAAGAAAAAAAATACAAAAAAGAGAAACAAAACCGCTCAAGGAAATACCTCGAAAAAAATTTCCAAGGCTCCCCTCCTCCATCCCATTTTTCTCACCAACTCCTCCAGGGTTGCTTTTCTTTTTCCCAAAGTAAGTAATGAAGTAAGTGACTTGAGTAGAAAAAGAAGCATTAAGGGAAGCTCTTTCTCCTCGTTCCACTCTTTCCCGTTATGCAAGCTAAGTAGAAGGCGAGTAAAATGTGAGAATAAAAAAAGGGGGAAAGCAAAGCAAGGAGTTGACTAGATGAGAAGCATAGCGTGTGAGAGAGAGCCAGCCCATGTATATGAAGAATAAGTTAGTAAAAAAAGTTGAGTGAGTGAGTAAAAGAAGACGAGAGAGTGGAGAAGAGTGAGAAAGCTAAAGGAAAATTGTCTTTTTGCTGATAGCGCATGCTAAACTAACTTGTGCCGTCTATTAGTTCGCTCCACCCGATTGTGTCGCGATCGCAAATCGGAGCAACTTTTATCGCTGTCGTTTGTTCTTGCACCGATTCCGAGTGGCTATTTGCTTCGTTGACGTCGGTCCTTTTATAAATCAATAGTGAAAATGAAGGAATTTTCTCCCCGTGTAAAAAAATATAAGATGTGTGTGTGTGTGTGTGTGTCTGCTCCCTTCTTCTATACTTTACTATGCATATGCTCACTCTTTGTGTCTTGCTATGCATGATATTTTTTACGGATATCAACCTTTTTATGCATACCTTTTTTTCTTCTTACTCATTTCAGGAAAAAGGGGTATGCATTCATTTTTACAATCTTGATCACTTACACTTTCCCATAGGATGATGTCACTACCTGGGAAAAAGCTCTTGTGTCACTGTACAGCTTTGAGAGAGAAAATATATATATTAGACACAAGTTTCCCCAGCTCTGGTCCTCCGCCAAGAAAGTCATCATCATCATGATTTTTTTCTTCTCCACGTTCCCATTTTCCGTAAAATAGTGTATGCACGCATTCCAAGGTAAAAAGAAGCCGGGGTGGAAACTTCCAAGCACAAGTCTTTGTATACTTGTGAAGGGGAAATGACGTGACATGTAATAATGCCCGTATACATTTATTATTAGTCTGCACACAACATTACTTTTATTTTTTTCCCTCCAGCATTAAAACATTCTCTTATTATTTTTCTTCTCAACTTTCAAAAAAAATCCTCTATGCAAAAGCTCTCTTGTTTCTAATACAAAAGCATAACCCTTTCTCTTCCGTGTTACCATTAAACTACGTTAGGTACACATGAGGAGCATCACTCCCGTCAAAGACGCTCAGAATGAGAAAAAACGAATAGAATGAATAAAGGCGAAGACATGAAGTATTTCAACGAGGGAAGGAGGGAGAAAAACAGAGCTTGGAGTATCCTTCTCTCTCTCTCATTTCGTGAGCATACATCCTTTCCTTTTTTAACCCTTTCTCCACAAGAGGAATATAATGCATAAGTGTTCATTCTCTCATCTCCCTCTTTTCCATCTCGTCTGCATACGAAACAAGAAAAAAGGCATCCCGAGAAATGTGCATAATGTCTTTTCTCTCTTATATGTACATACATACTTTTCTCTATCTACCTCTTCCATCTTAAAAAAAATAGGGAGAAAGGAAAGAAAAAAAAGATGTGTAATGTAAATGTGGAGAAATACTCCATATTAAGAAATAATACAGAAAGGACGCTCTTTCTCTCTCTCTCTCAAGTTGACTAGTGGGAATGGGAAAAAGTGAGAAAGATATAAGGGATGTGAATGCAAGCACACATTGTAATATTGTAATGTGTATCGTAAGAAGGGAAGAAAAGCGTGTTTTTTATACTCATCTCATCTCTCTCTCTCCATCCCTCGTCGTCTCCGTATATACTCGATTTTTGTAGGGAATGCAGTGTCTTTCCCCGTTTGGAAAGAAGCCTCCTTCCTTTTCTCTCTTACTTTTTTAGTTATTGGAGCCCTCCTCGTAGTCGCATCGTATTCATCCTTGTACTTATTATGTATATTGAGTAAGCAAAAAAAACTCAGAGAGAGAGAGAGAGAAACTCTCTCAACTCTAAAAAAAATACTTTACTCCAATAATGTCTATCTGTGTGAGTGTATATGTGTATGTGTGTGGGGGGATGTGTATGCTGGAAAAAAGTCTCCAGTAAAGCCTGCCTCCTATTTCTCTCTCCGCTTCTCCTTTCTTGCTCACTTCTCATTATCCCAGTCAGTGAGGATTGAGGAGCAGTCAAGAACAGTGCTCTTTGTGCAGTGTGACTCTCTCTCCTCGTCTCTCTTCTACACAAACACTGACACATGAACACAAATACAGAAAAAATACTATACAGTATACACACATACATACGCACACAGTAAATAACATCGAGAGTTGAAGAAAGGAGAAAAAATATCTTCAAGTTTTTCCCAAAGTTTTTTCTTCCTGAACTCCAGGAGAGAAAGGGGAAAGAAAAGCTCTTTCACTTCGTCTGCCAACCTAATGTTCCTATTCAATTGCTCTTTGGAATTTCTCATGTTCACCTGAGCTGAGATTTTTTCCAAGCAACTTATAGTTCCTCTATATTCCATCCAATAATTAAACATATAATTAGATTGTAATTAGGTCAAGATATATAATTAACTAGAAAGTCAGAATAATTAGCTGCATTGTAATAAAAAATAACAAAAGTTCCTACTACAAAAATATTTATCAATAAGATTTTAACAAATCAGATCTATTCTACATTATAAGGATATCGTAAAATCTTATACTTAAAAAATTTCTTAAAAATAATAATCATATTCAAAGTTTTAAATAAAAAATATCAAGATAGGAAGACATACGTACAAAAAGTTATAACATTTTTGTAGAGAAAATAAATCATCATCTCTTGTAAAGCCTCATCTAGAAATATTCAAACTTTGTGGATCTCCGTGTTGTGAATAATTTTTCTCTTAAAAAACAGCCTGAATGCCGACAGTGAACACTCTTTTGTTTTCGTTTGAAGTGACTGAACCTTGCAAAAGTCTTTGTCTATTTTTTGTGTTGTCAAGTGCGTGCGTGCCTGTGAACTGACAGACTCACAAAAGTTTCATATTGATATTGGCCATACGCATATTTTCCTCTCTCTTTTGATTTCCTCGTGAGTGGGAGATTCCTCTCCGATACCGTTGTCATTCTCATCAACTTAACTTTTTTCATTAGCAACCCTTCCCTTGTCTCTGATAGGCACAGAGGAAACTCTACATAGAGGAAACAAAACCACAAAGCGAATATATATATATATCCATATACTGATTAAAAATACACGGACGGACATTTTCCAAAGTTTTGCTTCGTGTGGTGATGTATACAGTGTATATTCTATAATGATCCTCTCATTCACTGTTGTACACAGAGAGTGAGTGTTTTTCCTTTGGTTGGAGGGACACTGGAGGGAATAGATTATATTTTGTGGCTCCAACCACTTCACCACACTACCAGCCTACAAACGCTATCAAAGCTCGCCCGCAGTTGCTCCCTTCTCACTGTGGGTGTGCTCGAATTAATTACTCTCCACTCATTAACCATCTTGTGCATCTGCTCAGAAGCTGGTGAAACTCTGACGAGGATGGAGCCAGCGTAGTGGTCGCTCGCTCAGTTCAAAACATAGACAGTGGAATATATTTTGTGAGTGCAACCTCCACATTATTTTTATACAGTCTTCCGTGTTACACTTATTCTAGCGAATCCTCATATGCATTCACTATTTCCCCTGTCAAAAAATAATATCCTTTGTGCTTATGCATTACCCTTAAATTTTAGAGGAATACAAAAATGCCTATATTTTTTTGATTTGCTTCACCGGGGCTTTATAAAACTGTGGATGTGTGAGACCATTAGAATTTCTAATGAGTGCAAATTACTCATTATACCCTTTTTTCTCTCAAGAATTACACACACGTATTTTCCATGTAATGTGAGTAAACTCATTCGTCACTTTTTACATCTGTATTATATTCCTTCTCAATTATTATTACTCATTTAATAGACATTTTTTAGCCGAGAGAGAAGATAGCTCCTCGTATTTCATTTCCACTACGTCACCGCCACCACCACCACCAAAACATGTTTGTGTGTGTGCTCCCATGTAAAACTTTAATTTTTTTCCCAACTCATTCCTGCCATCATCAACGATTATTATTTCCCTCTCTAATTGCTCTACCTCTCATTCTCCTACATGTGTAATGGGTTGTACGCGTAATTAGTTTTTTTTCTCGTCTTGTCTTAATATTCCTTGGTTTTTGGTGCCGGCGTGGTGTGCATTTTCTGTCTATGATAAAACTTGGTAAAGGTGGTCCGTGTGGTTGGTGATGTGGTGGTGCAACATTATTACTCACACACGTTGCTACACATACATGTCTATCTAGCTATGTGTACAAACATGTTGTACTCATCACACCTGAAGCTCTCCAACAAAACCCACGTAACATAATTCCTGGACTTGTCTCTCCATTTTCGTTAATAACACTTAATAATAGCTGGTAAAAATGTATTACGAGAGAATCATTATTAGTCGACGTCTCTAACTACCACACACATGCACAACCTGTTTCAATAAAGACGAGGAAAAATTGATATAAAAGGAATATCCTGTGGTACTGTTGGCGGTAGATGCTTTAGATTTTACTCATCCTAAAACAATAATCCACAAAAATTCTCCGTAATGTAGTAATTCGTTTTAAAGACAATGTTGTAATTATTTTAACAAATCAATTTCTCTTATGTTTCACAGATGTCACGTGTCTAAACACTAAGCATTCCAAGAATTGGTGAAAAAATTCATCCCTTTAACCATAACACCGAAAAAGGTAAGCAAGTTCAAGTTTTCTCAGAATTTCTTTTTTCCTAGTGTAATTATATCCCTGGAGAAAAAGTCCATCCAATTTCCCTGCGCGTATTTTTCTCCGAAAAAGGAAAACCTCTTGTCCAATGAGCGATTCTCTCGGTGGGAAGAAACTCCCTAATAAATTAAGCGAAAGAAATCGAGATGAGCGTGAGTGAGTGTAGGAGAGAGAGAGAGTGAAAGGAGTGGAAATGAAAGAAATGAGAGTCTATAGCTAAACACACATATATGAGCACGGTAATATCTTTTTAGTCCTTTTCTCACTATACCTCACTCTTTTTACTTGTGTAGCAATGTAGTCCTCAAGTGGGAGTTGAGTGAGTGGCTAGCTTCTCTCATTGTGTTTGGACATGTGTAACACACGAGGAGAAGATTATTGTTGTCAGAGGGAAAAGTGGGGAGTTTTACACATCGTGTTCTCTTTGATGATCTTGATGAGGAAGAGGAAAGGGCTATTAGTGTGAACGGGGTAATTTGGCTTGTATGTTGTCCGATGAGAGGGAGAGATTCTCTCAAACTTCATCTCACCCACCCACTCACCAAACCTATTCCAGCTCAACACTTTTTACTCTCTTACGTACACAAGGGTATGGACAAACAGAAAGAGAGAGAAAAATAGGAAAATGACTTTACTCTCAAGAATACACTCACAAGTGGATATAATTCTCACTATATGTGTAAGTAATAGCGACACAAAGGGAGGAAGTTGACTCTTGTGTTTTTTTATATTCTTTCCCTCTCTTAATGGATACCCGTGAACCTTTAAGCTGATACGGATAAATGTTATGCTATTACGGGGCTGAAAGCTGGAAAAGATGTATGTGCTTGAAAGAGAATGTTGATGTGGGTAAAAGCTACGGAGAGAAAAAAATGGTTGAGAGGGGTATATGTCCAGTCAACTACGCAATGTTTGTCTACAACGGGGAAAAGATTCTTAGTAAGTTTGAAGGAAAAAGGGTCTTTTTTTATCCAGTGAGGAAAAAAGCCGTCCGGTTTTCTCAACCTCTTTTTCCTTGGTTGTGTGACGCGTGTGTGGAGATTGTGTTTTTGTAACTCGGCCAGATCATCTTATAGGTATAGATCAGATAGAGTTACATACATTATACATGTATATATCCTTTTATGTTCTCAACTCTATCGCGTTTCACTTGTGCAATAGCATTTTTTGCGGTTGAGCTTCACAGGAAAAATGCACATTGCATTGCACTTTTACAACTATCTCCTTCAGCAGAGGAGCTTTTTGGCTTAGGAAGGCATACGCGTACTACGCACTTATAGCAGCCGGCAAATAAAAAGTGGAAAAGAAGTCAAACCTCACGCCAAACATGCTTTCTTTAGAATGCATACACGATAAAAACACACATTCAAACGTCATCATCATCATCCTCTCAACTACCATTTTTATACCTTTCACTCAGTCGTGGGGCGAGTGAAGAAAAAAACTCAAGTTGAAGTCAACTTTTTTTAAAAACAAAATATACACACAAAGAAACTAACCTTGACAAGGGCTGAGAAGAGGGTGAATGAGTGTGAGCTCATGGCGTTTTTTTTCTTTCCTCAAGACACGCGAAACTCATGTTACGGGTAGGTTGTAAAATGAGTTTAGTTACAAATTGGCACAATGTTAAAAAACGACCACACTTGTGTGTATTTTACCATCAGCGATAGAGGATGATCATCAATGTGTTTTTTTCCTAAGTCACTCACCAAATTGTAGACATGTAATGTAGCGCCTAGAGTGGTACAAGTGGATGAGGGAGCGAAGAAAAAAACTGGAAACTTTTTAAGGGAAATTTGCTGCCCAAACAGGGATAAAATGTAGAGGGTTTTAAGCTCCGCCGAAGAGGGTAAAGCTCTAAGGCATTTTTTCCCTCAAGGACTTGTGAAAAATTGATGAGAGTATTTTCATGCATTTCTCCATCTCTTCCACTTTTCTTCAGTATTTTTGAGTGGCTGAAGGAGAGGAGAAAAAAAGTGCAATGCAATAAGAGTGGAATCCATTAAACCCTTCAAAACTTGTGACATGGTGAGTGTCAATGGGAAATGCTTTGAGTTGTCATTGAAAAGGAAGAAAAAATCGGGTTGAGGAAAAAGGGATAAAAATTTATTAAAAAGAGGGAAATGTTTCAGAGAAGACGGAAGTCATGTTGTACATTTAGGACATTAAAAAGTCTTCCATATTATACCACTCTTCTTGTGTAACACATTTCTTGTGTCAATTTCACAGTCAAATATAATGCAATTGGGGGCTACAAGGGAAATGAAGTGATAGGCTGAGGGGAGCAGTTTTTTAGTCGTGCACTCATTCATTTTTTCCTACTTCTCTCACAATTTCCATTCACCAGTCATTCCAAGCTGTCAGTCACCATTTGCATTTTGGATTATTGAAACGAGTCAGAGAGGAGCAAAGTTGGAAGATAGAGTTTAATATAGAAGAACAAAATCCGAATTTTATGAATCATGTTTTCTCCCTGGAAAACAGAGTAAGGTTGAAGTTGCGGTGAAGAGTACCTCAGGAGATTATCTAATGTGAACCGTCATTCCAGGAGATGGACGGGAGTCAATTGTGACTTTGTAATTGACACTGCATAAGCTCATTTTGGAGGGGGAGCTTAATTCTAAAAACTTTTAATATTTTTTGCTTAGTTAGACGCCATTATTTTTTAAATTTGTAGTTTGTAAATGCAATTACACTACAGATGGATGTAGACAGTCGGCGGATAGAATAAATTAACAACTTAGATGAGCATTAAGGCAAAATTTAGTTTAGTCGTGATTTTCCTCTAAATATTGCAATACATTGGTATCCGAAATTCTCCCTTGCATGCTCTCCATATATCCCTCAATATCCTGTAGGATCTTGATCAAAGCCCATTTACCCATGTGTGTAGTAAATTCCACCTCTAAAATCCTGTTTGCCCCTTCCTTCCCCATCTTTTCATCGTGATCACGGCACAAACTCTTTTTGTGTATTACCAATCCTGCCCGTGAATAACTTTCCCCTTTGGCATAAAATGTTCGACGATTGATTATTATAAAATAGATTGGATATATATATATACAGTTCCTAGGTTTTCATGAGCCTACACTCGCTTTTATGACTCCTCTCCTCTTTCCAATTTCCTGTGAGCACAAAAGCTTCTAATATTTTTCAAGGCAGTAGCAGCCATTCACTCTTTTACCACAGAATCCCTCACATTTTTTTTTCAACGAGGTCACACAAACTCCCATGTAGCTAGAATAGTGTACACAACCAATATGGATTTTTGATTGTAATGACAATAGAGACTCTGGTCGAGTCGATTGTTGTATGGGTTATTTTGTGGTTGGCTATATATCGCAATACATAATGCACCGCGCGGATCTATCCCGTAACAACAAAAATCCATATTCTACCAAAGTCACGACGGCTCAATCTGCCCCTTAAAAGAACTGAATCCGGTTATCCCCTCTTTTGCAAATGGCTTGGAATTTGATGAGATTTAATCACGCTCATTTTCTCTGATTCTGTTTGGATTGCTACAACCTGCTAATTATTTCTACAAGAAAAAAATTAAACACAAAGACTTCTCCCGTAGCAAAGGTGTGAAAACGGAATATATATCATAAAAAATATACATTTTTCTCCTCAGCCTACTACACACACTCAAGCATACATGTTTCTACCCTACTCAGCATCCCCATGAGTGGAAAATTATTACAAGCATCTTGTTTATCGCTTGCGTGGTCAACAAGGAATTCCGATATACCGCTAAGATAATGAAGGACTTGACTCCCTGCTCCTGTCTACTTATAATCACACTTTGTGAGTTAAGACAGTGTATTACTCACATTATATGATGATAGCTGTCTCACACTCGGCTAGAGACGGAGCTCACCTGCCCATACAAAATATTTCCTTTCTGACTCAGGTCCGGTCTTGTTGTTGATTAGAGCACTTAGCTAGATATGTAGCAGATATAATTTGACTGGACTTGGGTAAAGAAAGGACCGGTTTTTTTCTTTATGCATTACCCATCTCACACATCACACACACACCACTTGTTTCCCTCTTGTCAGAAAGATCCATTGCAAACTGTGTGAGAAGAGATTGCACATAAAATATACACATCTATTTGGTGGTGGTGTGGTGATGCCAATGTTGTGGGGTTGAGCAAAGCATCTTGTTTTTGTTTTTCAAGCTTTTGTGTCTGTGTGTCTCCCTTTCCTCATGGTATTGTCGTTGGTGTGTTTCTGGCCCATGAGGAGAATATCAGTATATCTGGTTACCACATCTGGAGATATTTATTTCACAGTGAGCTCGATTAGTTGTGACGAGCTTGTAGTAACACTTTTCCAGCTTGTGAGCACACACACACACACGCATAGTGGAAATGTGTGGTAAATTCATGAGAGGGAGAAGAGAAAAAATTCTAGCAATTACAATTTTTTTTCAAGAGTTGCATTCAAGACTCACCCAAGTGCAGTTTGATTTTTAGTCATGAAGCTGACAGACAACGAGACGGAGTGTGGAAGAGTTGCTCCAGAGGTGTTTTTTTTCTGGGAGGATTTGCTCATTATGCAAGTTTATTGAAAAAGGTGAGCAGTGTGGCAGAAGGTGTGCAAGGAGTTGTTATCCTTATCTTTGTTGTGTGATGCATATGTAATTTCTACATTAAGTGAGTGTGTCTTTGCAGGAGGCATAAAAAGTCATATGATCAAACCACCAAAGGATTTTTTGTGGATGGAGAATTTTTTATTATATTAAACAGAGTGACCACTTTTTCAATCCTATGGAAAGAATGAATAGCACAGTGGATCTGTGTGGATGTGTGTGGTAGCCTGTTGTCAACATTGAGGAGGCTATCATCACTCTATAAAATTGTGTATGTGGAGTGTTCGCAGAGTCAAGTGCATCACGGCATGATTTTCCAGATTCGACAACTCGATTCAATATTTTTTACTCATGTGTATGTGTACACTTTAGTTTCACGCTTTTCCTCTTCATCCCATAGCTCTGTGAGGATATTTTTTGTGTGAATTTTTTCCTCTCAGTCTTCTCATATGTGCTCATGGTTTAGTGTGTAGTTCAAAGAGGAGAAAAAAGTAGGCGTGAAAATGTTCAAAAATTCATGATATTGAGATGTTCCAGTCTCAAATAATGATAATATGTACAACGTGAGCAAGTTCGAAAAAATACCTAAATGCTCGCCGCCGAAAAGAGGAATAAGCTATATGGCTTGGATGTAACCAATACAGATTTTTTCTCCATCCTGGAGCAGTTCTCTGTCTGGAAAAGAGTTCCAGCTATTTACAGTGTTCACGGTATTACAATTTAAATGATGATCGGCTTTGCTCTTTCTCTCCTCCTATTTCCCTATATAAAAAACTATACCCTCATATAAACCTCGCATGTCTGGATATCCAAAGCAAGGAAACAAACAGAGTCGTTCTTGATCGCTTTTTCCTTTTCCACTGATTTTTTTCTCTTTCTTCTTTTTTCTTTCTCTCGTTTTTTCCAGAGTGTGTGTTGCTGGCGCGCGATCGAAATGTTTTATTATTATGGGTATGGCCAGCCTGAATGCTCACTCAACTGGTCCATTTGCATTTGCTCCATTTGATCAAAAATGGATTCCACTTTTTTTATATATCTCAAACGTGTAAGGCTTGATGAGTAGTGAGCGGAACGTATGAACATCCGAACTTTGCCGATTACCCCTCTTCGGCATTTTCGACAAAAGCTTGAGAAATAAAGATTTTTTATGGATTCAATCCCTCTTTCCCTCAAATGAGAACAAGAGAGAAAATAAAGAAAGAGAGAGTATTCTTTTTTGTTCCCTTTCGCAAAAAAATAAAGGGGTAAAAAAAAATTTTCAAATGCAATTTTTTTTCTGCATGGCTCAATCACTTTATAAAAATACGACAAGTTTTCCTCTCAATGGAAGCTCAAAGCTCAACACCTCAACAAAGTCTCTAATTATTCAGATTTTTCCTCTAGCTAAAAAGGGAGAGGAAACAAGGTGTAACTTTTATTCAATGGAGAAGTTGTCTGTCTCAAATGAAATCAAGCTACTAATGAGCCAGTTTCTCTCATTAATTTTTCATTGGAACCAGAATCATTTATCTGTTCACACATTTTTAGCCTCCTTAAAAACCATCCCCATCTAATTTTTTCTTCATCACGACGATGAGCATTTCTGATCGGAATTTGAGATTGTCATCTCCCTCATCAATACTCATTCTCATGATTACTCTTACTCAAGCTTCATTTCTCATGCTTAGTCGAGTAGAACGAAAGGAAAAAAAACATGATAGAAAAAGTTCATCATTTTCATTGGGCAAAGCCAAGTAGCAAAAGTTCACCTTTGATGAATCCCTCTTTTCTCTTATTATCTCATTGACACACATGACTGAAGATGTGGAGGAATGCACACCGAGCCTGGTACCTACGTCTTATAATCCTTCTCTTGTTATGCTTGACGATACATATAGTTTTTTTCAAAGAATTAACCAACACGACACGCAACTAATAAGCATCAATAGGGGAAAATATTCTTGCCAACTTGTCCAACGTAATTGTCTAAGAGTATTATAAAGCGTAGGTTGATATATTTCATACCAACCACAACATCTTTTACTAATCTTCAAAATTAATCATGCATGATGAGATGAGAAGAGATTGACAGTGAAACGAGAAGAGAGAGAAAAAGTCTGAGAAACAGTCTGTAAATGACTTTTTGGCTCAATCAACTTGATCCCTTATGCTCACCACATATGTTTTTGGGAGGGAGAGAGAATACGTAATGAGTTGTAAATTGTCATTCAACCTTGGGATCTTCACCAATTGGATAATTAATATTAATCCTAAGCACTCTCATCCACTCTGTATTTGTCTCCTCGAGAATATTTTTCTCTTGGGAGTAGACGACTCCTGATAACAATATATTTTTTTGGCTGACGACGAAAAATCTTTTTCAAGGTGGACAATCATACAAATACTGCCAAGCATAAAGCCAGTGGAACAAGATAGCCATATAATGTGGCTGGGAGTTGAGCTCAGGTGAAATAATATGCAAAAATGTGTATCTCTCTAGAGGAATGGGACTCTCCCTAAAAACTTGTGATTTTTTCCGTTTTTTCTTCGTCTTCTCGTTCATCTCCACCATCACCCTTATTTGCACACAGTTTACAAGAGTTGAATTCGTTTAGTGTGTATTTAGCATTGGGAAGGAGGAAAACAAGGGGAAAATGATTATCACAAGAGCCAAAAACGGGTTTTTGCGCATTTTCTAATCTCTCAAACTCCTCACAACGTGTACACCTCAACTGAAAATTTTTTAATGAGTCCACCTCCCTCCTCTTTGAGAAGTTGGGGTAAGGAATAATAATAAAATTTAGATGAACACTCGACTTGAGCTCAAGATTACTAGAATGAATATCATCTTTTTTTCTTGCTCAAACCTCAATGGGATATTTTGAATAATATTATCACTTTTAATAACCCCAAGCTACATAAAATTAAGAGGAAATAATGCTCACCTTGCGCATCCTCACGGTCTTTGTCTTGAAAAAATCCTTCTTGATCTCTAATTTATGTGCAAATCCCTAAGAGATATTTATTTATTAGCTGGAAATCCGTACATTACATTAAGCTCACCCTACATCATCATAACATTCAGTTGTTCTGATTATCATTAAAAGAGGGTATTTTAGCTCAACTTTTAAAATCCTTCATTAATATTCCCCGTCTTGAAAGATTTGAAAAACCTGATATTTTCCACATGACTAATGAATCCAGAGAAAATCCCTCCTTTATAAATCCTTTTTTTCCTTTCTACCCAAATTAATAGTATTCCCCTGTCTTGAGCGAGATTATCTTTCAAGGTATTAATTGTATTGTAAGTAGCAAGTGAGATAACCTCTCCTCCTCCTCCTTTCATGTCGTGTCATCATTTATGCTAATCTTACCCTCTTATTATGAATCCCGATCACGACACTTTACCTAATTGTATATGCAGTCCAGCCTGATGAAGAAGAGGTTTTTGTGATCAGAGAGCTCATTTTCATAATGAATAATGTGACTTGAGGTACACACTCTCTGTCTACACATGCGTGTGTATATCTTTAAGACAGAGACAAAATCCTCTAATGTCTCTTGTTTTTTATATATATTTCCCTTGTTGCATACACAAAAGGGGAAAGAAAATATAATCAATGCTTAATTTTCAATTCGAGGCATGATGATATTACACATTCCAAATTGCATTGAGACATTCAGAGACAAAGATCAAGCTCTATTTTTTTCCTTCTCTTTCTACAGAGTAAGTTGACACTGTATGGTAAACACCCACCTGGTTTAATTGCCTAACTGCTCTCAAACATCTCTCCTGGGTTAATGAGTTGACAGGGCGGCTACAGCTATGAATATGCATGCTGTGGTTTTGATATCCTCGATGAAAAGAACAACAGCGTTGACTCCATAAAAGTTGGATGTTAAAAGAGTTGAGCATGTTTCAAAAGAAAAAAAGAGCCAGCAGGAGGAAAATTACGAGTGATGTGGTGTAAAAATTATAAAAGCTCTTTTAACTTTAGCTCATTATAAACCGCTCAGAGGGGACGCCTTCATCAGATTTTCTCTACAACAAAATCTGTCGCTTTTCTCATTTAAATTAACTCACTCATCCAACCCCGCAATGACGAAGGATGAAGGTTGCGGTGAAAAAATGGACGCAAACTTTGATAACGTTTTATTTCACGGATTTTCTTCTTCTGTATATCATAGTAACTTTTTAGATCCCGACAAAAAATATTATCCTGAAAAGAAGAAAAATTATAAATGCATTATCTCTCATTGAGAATAGTTAAGATAAGAAATAAAATCCTTCAAAAAGAGTTTACCATGGTGACTCTGGCACACAGAGGCTTTTGTTATTTCGCAATTTTACATCTCATGTAGGAGGATGTGTAACATGTGGGGAGCTATATATACAACTTGATTGAGGATATACATTTTACACATATGCTTGTATGGATAGAGGTATAATATCATGTATATTTTTTTAACTGAGTGACAACCTGGCTGGCTCAGCTTGCTCGATGTCAGGTTACTCCACCCTTTTCAATTATAATTATTTTTCTTGAGGAGCTACATTACATCATGCTCTCGTTCCCAAAGTGTGATGTGATGATGAGAAGGCTGCAAAAAGTTGGTTGGGAAAAAGAGAAAATTTCAAGTGATGCCAGGTTTTCATGTCTATTCCCGTCGTCGCCTTACAATCCTTTATTCCTTTATGCATATGTATCTTGTGTCTCCTGCGGACTTTGTAAAAATTAAAAGTGAATTAATTATCAATCCAGAAGGAGAATGACCTTACTGACAAAATATTAACACTGTCAGTTTATCTACCTACCTTGGTCAGACTTTATTCAGGATGACAAAACTAGCAAAATTTATCCTCAAAATGATAAACTATTTTTCAAACTTCTAGCGGCAACCATTCCACAGAGAATATTTCCCCATCCTGAAAAAAATTCAAATATTCACTCCTACGTATATAAAGTCATATCATTATTTCCAACATGTATTCTCTTCTTCCAAAAAATAGGAGATAGCCCGGGTTTATAAGTAACTACGCCATTTTCCCATCTTCATATACCCATATCCTCCATATAAGAATATTATGATGACGACGCGAATGAACAAGATGATGATGGTGATCGTCATCATCATCCCTTTTCCCGTCTTCATCTTTTCCACAAAACCAAACTCCCCGCTTTGCATCCTCAAGTAGCTTCCTCATGGTTTCAACTTCATTTACAAAATATACATCCACACAAGCCTTCTCCATGTTTTCCCTTTTAAAAAAAGCAGTGTATCGTTTTTTTTAAAAAATGAGTTTTTTCTTCTCCTTTATCTAGCAAGATGTGAAAGGGCGATAGTTAAAACATATACGTACTTATATATTTTCCTTCTCCCTCCATATTTATATTTGCTAGGACAAGTGAAAAGACTAGAAAATAATATTGTGAAAAAGGACACTATGAAAATTCATTCAACCAGAGTGAGTTCAGAGCTCATTTTCTACATGAGGGTTGCCATCCTCTTAAACTTTTTTATATAAAGTATATATTCATCCAAAAGACGACTATTATTATCATTATTATTATGAAGGGATCTTGATCTTGGTCGCGTAATATCATTTCCCTCTCTGTATGGATTACTCTAGGACGGTAATGTACACACAAGGAGAAAGAGTATTTTTCCCCTTTTTTAAAATTATCCACCAACCTTTCCACGCATTCTCTACAGCAAAGTATTCCAAAAGGGGAAACTGTTTGAGAGAAGCTGATGGGACTGAGGAAAAAAACGACTTGCTCATTGCTCAGTCTTGTTCAAGTAGCTTCATGCATATTTGATAGGCTCCTTGGGTAATCTTCTCTCAACACGTAGGGAATATGGAAAAGGGAGGAAAAAGGATGAAAACCTTTTTTCCACTAAAAATCCGCTACCTTCTGCATAATAAGTTTTCCTTCCATTACTTCTTATAGAGCGGACAAAGTCATCAGGATCCGCGTCATCATCTCTTTTTTCCTTTCATCCTTTTCCCACTGTTTTCTGCATAGATACAAAAACTTTCTTCTCCAAGAGTGGATTCTCCTTGAAAAGTTGAAAACGGGGAAAAAGTTTGCTCAATTTTTAGAAGCTGCTTTCTTCGTTAGGGAAATGTCATTTGGATAAAGTAGAAAGTAGAGAAAATTCTTTTTTCTAAATGTAAACTCCAAAAGAAAGGATTGAAAATCTGGAGAGAGAGTTTTTTCCAGGGAAAAAATAAAGATTTACGTATGTAAACACGCGCATACTTGAGTACATAAGGTCATCGAGGAAAACTCTACGAATCGATAAATGCTGCTTTTCTACACCATTCTATTTTTGAGAAAACAATGTAGCTAAACATACCTACGACATTCGTACCTGAGAAACTTGGTTATCACCGTCGGTAGTACATTTCCTATCGTCATCATTATTTTCTTAGATTGGTCATCAAAATCTCTCAAATAACGGAACAGGTGTCACATTTGGGTTCAAAATGAGTCCAACAAATTCTATAGTTTCTATTATGCCATCCGGATAATGATGATGCTACTTTTTTATATATATATATACGTATATATTTGGAAAACATTGGGATAATAGTATTGACTACTTGCATCATAAATATAATAGAATGCTCTGTCCTGCCTCTGTACTTTTCCAGAGTATTTTTCTGACGGGAAGTCAGTCTTGTTTTTCTCTTTTTGTTACACAATTTTTTTTGTATTATTGGTAGATTGACATTTCCCTAATGAAACTGGCCAAGAATAGGTATTGCATTTGACGCAAACAAAAGACACCATGAGCTCAATCCAGTAATATTTGAAAAGAGTCATTTCATTCCTTTTGGTAATAATAAGATGTCCCCAAATCCCAGCATGAAGCTTTTCCTATTTCTTTCCATATGACACGAATCAGTGTGATCTTTATTGGAAAATAGGAAGTGAAGGTGATCATTTGTCACGCAAAGGAATATATACTTATATTCATTTGTACAAATTGACTGGCAGTTTTGTAACTGCTGCAGAAAAACAGGAAACTACGCAAGAGGGAAGAAAAAAAATCTTGCAAAGACAGCACTCTTTTCCCACTCATTTATTAGTCAAATTTTATATTCCACGGTGGAACAAACTTGTGACGGGATTAGGGATTGTTTCTTGTAAGAAATCTTCTCCTTAAAATAGGGAATGAGAAGAAGGTGCGTAGAAAGGATTTTTTGTTGAGACTGCAACATTCAACGATAAGTGAGATGCAAGACATTGAAAATATAACGAGAAAAAATCTGCTCTTATTGACATCGCCTCGTCGACAAACTCTCATGGCGAGGTGCAACGCCACAACTTGAAGTAAACGTGGGGCAATATACATACTTCTAATAGGTTAGTTGGTACTGTTTCTTCATTCTCGCAACTACATAATATTACGGGACATGATACCATGTGTACATGTATGATGTATGCCCAAGAACAAAAGTGGGGAAAGAGCTGGAATGAATTTTAAAGTGAGCAAGTTAATAAGTGAGCCAGTAGCAAGAGTGGAGAGATGATCCTCAGAAATGAAAAGGATTCCCTTTGAAGATTTCTTTTTCCTCGTGTTTCAAGTTAAATGAGACGTTGTGTGATGTAAACACTGTAAAAGTATTTAGTACGCGGCACGCGTTGACATTCCCCTATATTCATACCGATGTAAAACATACGAGCTCAAACTGATCTCCATTCACATCATCTTGCAACTGATTCAGCGTCGTCCTCATCATCTCCCAAATGAATACATGCATAACTTTACTCATCTGGTGAGTTTCGGATGCGCTCTGTAAAACAGTGACAGAATAGTAATATGATGCATATCCCTCTCTCCCTTCCTCCTTCAAAAACCTCTCAAGTCATTAATCAGAGAGAGAAAAAGGGATTAAGCGAGAAGGAGATGTTTGACTATTTTCAAAAGTCTAAAAATAGGATCATCTTACAAAATCTTATAAAGGGTGACTCTTACCATGCAACAGGGAGAAAGGCTGATACAAATGTTTTAAACGTTACTTTTTTCCTCCTTTCCTTCATCTTGATGAATATTAATGAAGGGTAAAAGCACGACATGATTCATAAATTTATCTGAAAAAATATCTCAAAGAGAAAAACACACAGTCTTTGTAGCAGTTCACCCTTTTCATTCTTTTCAAATGAGTACATTTACCTGTGTGAAGACTATTTTTTACGAGAAATTGCACGCTCTATCCTATTATCTTAATATTCTCTTAAATGCTCACCCAACTCATCATTTCATGGGATAGTGAGCATTTTTGTTGAGCGGAAGAAGGATTGTGTAAGTGGGATATAATGAGTAAACCTAATAGGTATTATGTATACTCTTCGCTGTCCTTTTTATGAACGTGCTCTCGATCAAAAGGGAAGATAACAGTGTGTCGGTGTCATTTGCGTAATAGAGTTTTTAATTAGACAGTTGTCATTTATCCTGAGACATGAATAGGCTCACAGCTCCCTCCATTTCCATCATCGCATTTAAGCACATGCATTTTTTCAAGCCTGTTGCTCATTTACTTTTTTTCTCCATCACAAATCAACTCGAAATTTTTCGTGTGGACGGTGAACACAGAAAAAAGAGCCATAGCCAAAATATAAAAAAATGCCGACACAGTGATTGTCAGATATACAAAGTGTAAAAACAGAAGCAGAGTGGAAAAGTAATATGGATATTTTGTTCGAAATGAAGCTCCCATTCATTTCCTTGATTGATATAGGCAGTCAAGTGAAAAAAAGACTTGGAAAAAAATCACACCAAAAAGCTCACCGCCTTCACAAATGCGCGAGATGATGATGAGTTTCATTCCGTGTGTCTTTTGTGCTCATCAGAGAGTTTATTAAATCACTACACACATCCCCACAATATCCTTTTTACTTTGAGAATTATACAGAGTGATGATAGTGATGGGATGATGATCATAACTGTAATTTGTAATGGGAAATGGAGACAAAAAATGGGAATAGATTGGATTTGATGTAGAGAAAATGAGAGAATTAGCACAACTGCTAATATTCTCCTGCTCATTTCCCAAACCAACTTGTCTTGATTGCTTCCATATCATGTAAGAGTTTGCATTTGCGTCCATTATAAAAAATATTATTATTTAAGCTTCTCTCTATACATAAGTGCTAGGCAGAGAGAGAGAGGGGTTGTATAATTCATTAGGATATTTGAGACGTGGAAAACGGCATTATTTTTATATGGATGGTTGTAATAGGATATTTTATAAAGGATTCTTTTCTTCTCTGCTAAAATTTGCAATTACGTCATCCTCCCCTGCCTTTATTTCCATGTCTGTGACGATGTGTGTTATTTCCCTTGCGTAATTATTTCAACAAGCGAAAGAGTTACTAATTGTGTCTAAAAGAAAATTGCCACTGACTTGATCTTGATTGGTTGGAGAAACATGTACCAGGAGCCAGCCTCACAACAGGCAACACACACACACACCAGATATTATTTTGGCTAGATTTTTTTCCCTTCTTTAAACCATTCTCTCAACTAAAATTCGCAGAAGACAAGGAGCAGCAAAATATTTTAGGAGTGTGTAGATGAGAAAACAGATTTAGATATATTTAATAGGATAATAAAAGTAAAATGGTAATTACTATTTCTCCTCGTTACATTGTCACTCAGGCGCACAGAGGCGAAATGAGTTTGGAAAATGCAACGTTTAGCAGAGCTCATGAGCTCTCTGCTCTAAATATAAAAGTTGAAGTAATCAGATGAGAAAAAATCTGTGTAGGAAGGAACAAAACAAGGAGACTGATTGTGTATGGCTTGATGGATTATTTTCCACGAGTGGAAATAGAGGATGTGTTAAATTTACAAAGTGTTACAGTCAAACTTGCAAGCCGGTCGGTCATCAAACATCTGGTGGATTTGGTTCTCTGAACTCATTATCATTTTATGAGTGGTAGCATTTTCTCCTCCTTAAAAAATCCCTCAAACGTCACTCTCCTTCCTTGTAAAAGTCGTGTGGTTTTTATTTAATTAATGGCTTTCCACTTCAGCCTCACAATTACACTTGACAAATAGGGATACCTATTTTGGAGATAAGTATAATGTTGAACTAAATTACAATCCTATTTTTCCAGTTGGCTTACACGAAATAATTACTTACGGATATTTGCATTTTAGCTAAATCCTTGTTTTTTCAAACGGATGAGAGGGGTATGACTGCACACATGCTAATTTTTGGACAGGCTTCCAGAAGGGAAAACAATGGATGTAACGTTGTGTCATGTGACTTGGGATAACATATGCATGTGGAATTTCGTGTTCCTTTTGACATGCAATATGTTCTATCATATTATACTCAAAAAACAGATACTTTTTTTGTTGTTGGGAGAAAAACATGTGTATACTTTTGTAGCGTGTGTGTATTTGTGTGTGGCGGTGGCTTTACTTCTGCGTGATCAGCAACTTTACAAAAATATGGGACAAAAATGTCACCAGTAAAAAAACTTAGACTAGACTATTTTACGACCTGTATTCATGTTTAGCATGAAATGAGCAAAAAAATAAAAAAATCCTTACATAATTTGTTTATATTTTTCCCTTAGAAAACTAGCCGTTCATTAAGTATTTAACAATTGGCAAGACAAAAGCCACCCCGAGAACAAAAGCCATTTTCCCCACAGGACTTCAAGTGGATTGTGTCACTTTTTTATCCAGCATAAAAAATATATTAAACCGCAACCCGCACCATATCACATTATCTCTTTTATAAACACTTCTTGATAAACTCCAACAAAGTTCAATTCATTATTAAAACTTCTATGAATACTTAAATACCCCTAGCGTCTCTTAGTCATTGTGGGATTGAAGAATTTATACAAAAAATGGGAGTGAAAAAGGGCAATGAATGGAATGCAAATTTCAAACGGTTTTCCCCCTCTTATTATTTTAATCAGAGAGAAAATACTTGCCCATTTGAATCCACTTATTTATCATCATTCCAGCATGATGGTGGCATCATCATCCTCATATATCCACCTCCCTTCTTTCAAATGTCCTCTTGTGTGCATGTTCCTCTACTCAAAATCCCTTTTAAATACTTATAAAAAGTTATTGTCTACCGTTGCTCATAATAGGGAATAAATACTCACACACACAGAGACACACAAGCAGGGAGAGAAAAAGATATCCATTCTATGGGGAATAATTTTTTATACCATTTCCGTGATGCTAATTTGAATAGGCATTTGTTCATTTGAAAGAATCTGAAAAGCGAATTATTAGCGTGCATATTAACTAGTCATGCTATGCCTTTTATAACGGAGGAGATTGTGCATTGGCTTTGTGTAATTACCACTCTTCGCCCCATTACCACCACATATTTATGAATATTATATGACTACAACTCGATTTTTTCCGTTTATTGCAAAACTTGAACAGGTTGGAGTGTTCCGGGGGAAAAAGTTTTTATTTCAAATCCACTTTATATCGCATGCATTTTTCCATTTCTTTTCTGCGTGTGCGCTTTTTTTCGTAAAGGGAAATATATTCATGAGAACGGACTTTGAAAATAATGACAAGAACGAGGGGAAAATTGACAGATTAAAAGTGATTATTATTGCCGCTATATATACACATTTTTATGTATAAAATCATCATCCTGTTTTGTTCTTTGATATCTATTATGTGTGTATTTATCATTATGACTTTTTCCACACATTTTATTTACCGGCAGGTGAGTGACTGTTGGAGTGTAAAGTCATGCACACATAATAAGTCATTATAGAAGATGAGTTTAGTGCATTACTGTCCACAAATGAGTGTTGAGTCACACTATCCCCTTTTACATATAAAAAATTGTGTCCATTACACATCACATATTTTAATGACAGCTTGATATTATTTTCAAAGGTGAAGTGTGCATATGCATTGAAGACATTTGAGAAAGATATCATGTCAAGGTCCTCCACTATTTCTTGGTGGTGTGGTTGATGGCATAAAAAAATCTTAAATTGCTCTCATAAAAAAGAACATGAAGGATTAGGAAAGCTGATGAGTTCACCAGCGGAGGAAAATGAGGAGATGAGAGAAGTAAATACATTTATAAGGTAATTTCATTATCCGGCTAATACTTACAAAAAGGGTTAATATAGATAGAGAAAATGATGATGAGACTTCTCTAAATCCTCTTCCCGTCTTATTCCTCATCCCCCAAAAAATGTTTTCATGTTTGAATTAAACCCAAAAGCTAGACTCCACTCCACTCCTCAATATGTTTCCAGAAACTATTTTCCAAAGGCAATTAAGTGAAGACTGTAAATAGCAAAAAATATACACTCATTAAGCCTCCGTGAGTACGTCTGGTTTTGGTGCACACACACTTTTTGTTCCTGCATCCGGTGATTAATTTTTGTGGCCAATGACATCAGGATAAAAAAAATGGGAAAAAGAACTGCTTACATTAAAACGTGATCATGATGTTACATTGCAATAAAAAATATATCCACAACCAAATGTACGTCTCAGGTTGAGATAGCAAAAACTAAACTACTTCATCCTCCTTTACCACCTTTATCAAGAGGGATACACAGGTATAGAGGATAAAATGTAATGAATGAGCAACTTGTACAAAAATCATCATTATTATGTCTTTCTTGATGTGGTTCTGTATGTGTGCATGTAATTGTATTAATATGTACAACATTAACTACCTCCATGCCTCAGCTCTCGGTGATCTGGGAGTGAGCAAGTAACAATAAAAAAAATCCCTTTTCCTAACAACTCATTTGTAGATGAAACACCAAAACGAATACAAAAAGGAGAGAAGGGAAGCATGAAACAATAATAAAATACTGTACAGAACCAGAGCCAAAAAAAAACACACACTTGTGTGGAGTATGTAGATGTGCGGTAATGTAATAATTATATAACAATTTTTATTACTACTTGCTCTCTTCCACACAAACAGTGAGAGAGGAAAGGTTTACTCCTTTCATGTACAAAATTTACGTTACACACATGCTAATCCCAACGAAAGAGACGGTTACTTAAATAATGATTACATTAGAGAGTAATAAACGTTTGTGTGTACGCTACTACATATTTTTGCTAATTCTCTCATTTGACTAATTCAACATGCTCACCTTTAGCAAAACTTGTGGTCCATGCCCAACTGGAGTTTTGGTGGAGTTCTCAAATGTTATCGCTCTAGTGCAGCAGGACGCTATATAACATTTTTATGTGTGGAGGGTAGGAATAGGAATGTACATAAGATATATTTTTTATGCATTCAAGTGGTAGTAATTATGAACCACTTTATGTGAACCATACCGTTCCACAAAAGTCTGTAATGGGTTAATGTTTTCTCCTTCTCATCATCAGATTTGTATCTGCACAATATCTTATATATGCATTAGGAAAGGAGGATGCTTCAGAGAATATAATTATTATGACTTTTCCTGCTCACTCAATGAGAAAAGCTTGATGGTTTTTACGTAGAGGAAAAAAATACTATGAAAATCCCATTGGGATATGATGATTGCAAAAAAAGGAGTATTTTCGGTTTTCACATTCTCCTCCTCTTCTT
Source organism: Sinodicranocentrus sp. ZH6 (assembly GCA_027743935.1). Classification (NCBI taxonomy): domain Eukaryota; kingdom Metazoa; phylum Arthropoda; class Collembola; order Entomobryomorpha; family Entomobryidae; genus Sinodicranocentrus; species Sinodicranocentrus sp. ZH6. The sequence goes on from JAHZNA010001565.1 coordinate 53,845, forward strand.
CAAAAAATTCTCTTGTCTCTCTGTTTTTCTACTGGTGATTATTATGTCACTCGACGTCTTGATAATCCCAGGAAAAAATCCCTATTCACTTCTCATCCACCCGTCATTCCTAATAGTTGGTGATGGTTCGTGGCTGGTAGCTCATTTCCCTGTTGATTATCAACTTAGTATAAAAAATGGGGAGGGAAGAAGGAGGCAGGCACAGGGTGGAAAAATAGGTGGATACACACAAACATATATGTATGGACACAGCTTTATATTTTATATTCACCAGCAACACCACCACCATCGAATTAATAATTTTTTTTCTTCACAAAAGGATACAGCACGTACCAGACTTTAGGCAGCAGACAGACATAATATCCCTCATTCATTTATTTTTTTGGCTTCTCCTTCTCCATCTTTTAAAACTCATCAGGAGATTTTTTTGAGTGAGTGGATGGTGTAAATGAAAATTGAGAGAGAGAGAGGCTCCACAATTTTTAATTTCACTTTATGCGTGCAAATTAAATTTTACTTATTGAAGATGATTGAGCTCCTTTCACAAGGCAATCTCTCATCTGCAAAGACGTAATGAACTTTCATTGTAATTTTTCTTACAAATTGTTCATCAACTTTAACATGCTCAGTAGACTCACAGCTCATTCATTTTAGTCTTTTGTCTTGCAAAGGGAAAGAGAGGAAGATGCTAAATTGTGAACACACTTGGCCATTGTGCTAGTCTCTTTTGCTGATGCTCTTACTAGAGGATGAGTTGATAGGGAAATATTTTTTTGGTGGGTTGGGAATTCGCCGAGTCGTTCAAGCTGAACCGAATGCATGATTGGTTTAGAAAATTAGTCTTTTACAATTATCGCATGGTTCAGCAAGAGCGAATATGGTGTGACGTGGATGGATATTTTTTATGTCTGATTTTTCTTTTTTTTCACTCTCTTCCCCTATTGTACTTGATGAGATGGTGATGATGGTAATGGTCACATGGAAAAATCATTGTCTTTCAAAAAATGAGTGGTAAAGTGACAACACCAACATAATTCTGGATGGACTCTGGCAACTATGATGATGTTGATGTGATGTAAATTAATGTCTACACATTACTTTTTTCTTCTCTTTCCATCACGACAGTAGAGGATAGCATGCATGAGAAATTTGAAATTCGAAGAAAAAGACGTAAAGTGAGGTTGAGAGTAAAAAAGAGATTTTCTCATAATGATGCAGTGGCAGTCGAACCGTTGAAATTACATCTGCTCCACCTATTTACTTGTCGACAGAGGGACATTAGATATAAAAATCTTGTTTTTACTATAAACCTTGTAGCACTTTTTGTCACACGGTTTCAACTCTCTTCATCCTCATCTTTTTCTGTTCTGGTGAATAGCTAGAAAACAGAATCATTAGGGATTTTTGTAGGCTCCAAAAAAGCAATTTTCACATTAACCATGTCCTTCTGTGAATAGGAGGAGGATATCATTCACAGGATAATATGCACATGCTACTTTTTTTAATGAGAATTATTTTTAGGACACGATACCCACAACTCATATACTAGAGGAGTTTTTTTTCATCATTGTGATATTTTTATATACCGTACCATACAACCCCTGAAATACATGAAAATTGTGAGATCTTTGGAAATTCATTTTTACAAGTTTTTTTTGTAAGGTTCCTTCAACCCATACACTAGGAAATATTTATATCCACATTTATTTTAGCAACATGCAAACCTTCAAAACATGTGCGAGTGAGTCTACATGAATGAAAGAGAGAAGACCGCTTGTTCCGTTCATTCTGTCGCTGTCTTTCTTACATGGCGTGTATTTGCACTCATTGTGAGAAGTAAAACGTCTCACATAATCTCACTCATCTGACAAGACTTTCTCACCATTACATCTTGTCCATTCTGGTGGCGAAAAAGGAGCTACATTGTCGAACCATGGTTTTCTATGCGGTGGTCATTCTAAGCTAAAGCTTTGTACGATCTGCATTCTCTCTCATGTTTTGGTTTCTTCCTGCGAATTACATTACCCTCGAGTTCCAAGTTGGACTTGACTTTATCTCAGGAATCTCTTGCATGTTATTTATTGTTTCATTTTCTAAAGAGGCACGTTTATTAGCGCGGGTTGTACTACTAATCAGGAGAAAAACCGGAATAAAAATGATAACGTGCTTGACCATGTCACTATATTACTTAAAAGAGTGCACATGCTCATCCTTGTAATGAAATATATTCATTTTTTAACTCACACCTGCTCCTTCCTAAAGCATTTCCTTTCCTCCTCAATCTCTACTAAATTCATTTTTTCGTCGGGCTTTGTTTGACTAGAAATGGAAATTCCTTTACTAATTGAAAACAATACTTTTGATGGTAATCTAGCTAATTATAAAATATGACTTTGTTCTCCTCCAAATAATGAATGACTCAATGAGATCCGCCATTTACTCGTACTCGTGTACTAATAATCAAGAGAAATTTAATGGGATAAATGTTCATAATTTTTCCACCCGAAAAACAAATTACAGCTTAGCCTTTTTTTGTCGGGTTGTGAATCATCATTGAAAAAAGGATTTATAAAATACAATTTTTTTTATATATATTCCATTTAAACCTTAGCTCCATAAATTCTGACCAATTTAATCGATTTAAAAAATCAGATTTGTGTACCGGAATAAAAATTTCATAGTTTACCCAACGCCATGAGCCACCCAAACGTGGGCAGAGAGATGGTTTGATGTGATTAATAAAAAAGGAAAAAAGGCCCATGAAACTAAAACATTTTATGGGAAATGAGTAATAGTCTTAAAAATAATAAAAAATATCCTCTTGTTTAGTTTGCTCCGCTCCATATTACACCAGAGTACCTAAAACTACAGTCAATATTTTTTTGTCACATGCATACTTCCCCGATTAAAACATTTCTGCCTATCGCTGCTTACCCAAATGGAAGTAAAAGAAAAGGAAAAAATCTCATAGTGGAAAAAAATGTTAAATGACTGGTGAATACAGGCAGGATATTAGGGATATATCCTAAAAGTAAAAAACGATCCTTTTCCATCCATCCGTCGGCCATCATGAATGAATCATACAATTTTTTGATATCATTATATATTTCCCATAAAGCCCAATGCACTTGTGATAGATGGAGAAGCTTAGTGGATCGGATTTTTTCAAAATGGCTATATCACCATTTCCAACAATAATTATATGATTTTTTCTATCATCCCTCTTGTGTCTTTGTGAGCTCATTTCCTCCCTTAAAAAATATTCGATGAGAGAGTATTTTTTTATCATTTCGGATGGATTTTCCCACCAGAGCGTGTGCCTCTACTCCCTTTTTAAAAAATGTACATAGGAACCACCCCTTTTTTGAGAGAAAAGGGATAAATGTGATGTGAAAAAGGCAATAAGCATAATATATGTTTGCTCTCTGTCTCGATCATAATGATGACTTCATGTTGATCAGGATTGGGACGGAATAAAAAGTAATGCAATCTTTAATTTTTTTCTGGGGCTATAAATCAGAGATGATTTTAGAGTGAAGGTTTTTCCCAAACCTTTTTTTATGGCTTTTCCCTTGATGGATTTTTTGGAGAAGGTTTTCAGTTTCCGATAATGCACCAATTTTGTGTGCTTTTCAATAAAAAATGATGGAATATAACGGACTCGTGTGTCAGGGTGATTTGGATGGATGAGAGTTTTTTTTAAAGCGGATGAAACTACTTTGTAAAAAATTTATAATGAGGTATCCCTTAAAATTGTTTACATTTCGGGTAAACTCGAACATCCGAAATGAAACTGGAGTAAATTTTGTGAAATCAGATCATTGATTAAGACTACCCCAAGGGAGACGCATGTTGAGTCATAGTCTGTGTAAAGTTTGATTAAACTTTATTTTAAAGGATTGTGTTTTTATTTTTTGAATTGCAGAATATGGGAGGGAGCACAAGTCGTGAGTGGAGATGAGAGGTTGGAGGTCTCGTAGATATCGGATATAATCGCGAGTGTTTCCAGTCGGACATGGAAGCATTCGTCGCCGTGGCTAAGGCACAAGGCGATGAATCACAAATCTCCTCAGGGAACAGCCTAGACTCTTCGAGTTTTCCAAGTTCTTGTCGCAAGACAAGCAGCGGGTTGAGCTCAGGTAGGCAAAATTTCTCCCACCTTTTACCCCACCATCATGTGTCTACGTCGTCGAGCTCCAGTCTGTCCAGAAGGGAATTATTGGACAATGGACATTACTGGAAATACCTAGTAGGCGAGTCTTCTCCGAATATGGTGCCACAAGAGCCGACGATGGCGACAAACGACGGAGTGAGTAAAACTCCACCACCACCCAGCAGCGTGGTTGCGGGTGGTGCTGGGGTGGAAGAGACAACGACGCCAAGTGCATCTCCACAATCTGCCACCGCCACCCGACCAAATAACCCGACTGAGTCAACCACCACAAATAACAATAATAATAACGACTCTGGGGACGATGCCAGTAGTCCTCCGCCTCCTTCAACGACCACCTTGACAAACAACAATGAGGAGGACTCCCCTCCCCCCTCAGGGTGTGACCCTGAGGTGGTGACTAGTTTACGTGGCAAAATCTCCTCCAGTAATAATAACACGAGTAGTAACAATAACTCAACTAGTTGTAGTAATCCTAAGTCTAGTAGTGGTAACCGTGCTAGCCACCCACCCACCTCCAATCGCTCCTCTCCCCCCAATGACTCCGGGGGTGGAAGTGACGTTGAGAGGTTTGAGGGGAAAATAGTGTACAATCCCGACGGCTCCGCCTACATCATCGAAGACAGTGAGCTGAGTGATGATGAAACAAGTCTGGACGTGCCGGAAGGGTGCATCGTGGACGGGAAAGGTGGTTCCCTCTCCCAAAACACCTCCGTCATCCCACAAATCGCCAATGCTATTTACGTCTCACGAAATCCCGCACTGTACACCGCCCTCTACGGGCAGGCGTACTCGAGTCTCCTTCAGGAAAAGAAAATTGTTCCTGACATCCCCATCATTCATAGCTACAGGGTGTTCACAATTCGTGATAGTAAAAGTGGTGATACTAGTGCGCCGGAAGAGGATGATGATGACGACGACGACGACGAGGGGCAAAGAAGCAAAAAGAGTGGTAGTAGTGGTAACAAGTCAAGGACGAAAAGTGGTAGTGCCACGAAAGATAAAAGGCCCCCTGCCCCTTTCCCCGAATGCGCTTCTGTTCCTATCAAACCCATCTTAATGTGCTTTATTTGTAAACTGTCATTTGGCTACACCAAATCCTTCGTTGGTCACGCCATGGGTGACCACAAGTTGATTCTCAATGACCAAGAAAATGACATTCTCAACCAGAGAAACATTTCCGCCATTATCCAAGTCGTGGGCAAGAACAAAGACCCTCTCATATCTTTTCTCGAGCCGTTGGGCAACCGGATTGGAACTATTCCACTGGGAAATTCCAGCGCCGCTTTTGCCGCCGCTAATTCCGCACCTTCGCTGCCATTAGCTACTTTTCCGCCAGTTCCTATGAATCGTGCCCTTGTTCATCCTTCGTCGCAAGCTGACGTTAACTCAGTCGCCAATTCTATTCTCACTCAACAATCTCTTCTCCGCCTCACCGCTGCCGCAGCCGCTGCTGCTAGTAATGTCGCCAACAATCATAGTAGCTTGGCAGCAAGTGGGATTCCTCTTGGGCAGGATGACAACCAAAACAATCTCAAGTCTTCGCCGGCCAGCTCGCCAGATCTTTTGTCGCCGAGAGCTCCCTCCTCTCTTGCCAATGACATTCTTAGTCACTCAGTCAACTCGAGCTCTCTCGCCGCCAAAATGGGACTGGGAGTGGATTTGACGAGGAAAAGTCCTGCAAGTGGGAGAAGTAGTGCAAGTCCAGGAGCAAGCGTAAGTCCTGCTCCAGAAAGGGTGACACCAAATCCTCCTTCAAATATTGCAAGCCCTGGAGCACTCCCATTTTGTGTAAATGCCCCACCTCAAGCACCCCCCAATTTCATCACTGGTACAACAATCGGAGTCTGTCCAGAGCACATCAATGGAAGGCCGAGTGGAGTCGACTGTTCCAAATGTGAGCTGATCCTCAACTCTTCAAGAATGGGTGGTCTTGGAAGTCTCCACACAAGAAATTCGTGTAAAACGCTAAAATGTCCTAAATGCAATTGGCACTATAAATATCAAGAGACGCTCGAGATTCACATGAAAGAGAAGCACCCAGACAATGAAACCTCGTGCATTTATTGCATCGCTGGACAACCCCACCCTCGTCTAGCTCGAGGAGAAACTTACACTTGCGGATATAAACCTTACCGTTGCGAAGTTTGCAACTACTCCACCACCACCAAAGGCAATCTCAGTATTCACATGCAGTCAGATAAGCATTTGAATAACATGCAAGAGCTCCAAAACGGCGGCATCTCCCCACCTGAGTCTCTAGTCCAGCAAACAAATAAAAGCGTCGCTGGCTTAAGTCCTGCCGCAGCCGCTGTCGCCGCAGCAGTCGCTGTAGGAAACGCAGTTGTAGGTACTTCCTCCTCTACTTCTGCAAGTGGTTCTGTAGCCCAAGCTAATCCAAAACCGAAACCAACATTCCGTTGTGATGTATGCAACTATGAGACCAATGTCGCTCGCAATCTCCGCATTCACATGACGAGCGAAAAGCACACTCATAACATGATGGTATTACAACAAAACGTTAAGCACATGCAGCACCTGAGTGCTCTCCAACAAGCACAAAATCCCTTTGACCCCGCCGCCCTCATGCAATTCCACCCTGGCGCAGCAGCACTTGGAATGGGAGGTCATCAACGCCATGAAATCTCTGTTCTCATCTTTAGACATATCCAAAGTCAAGAAAATCAGATTCCCGACGATGCTCGTATTTATGCTTGCGCCTTGTGCGGGTTCACAACCAGAGTTAAACTTCAACTCCTCCAGCATACAAGGTAATTAATCATTATCACTAGACTCAAATTTCTTCTTTTTCTTTATTCGAAAAAAAAATAACTTTTATTACCCCTTATCACCATCCCCCTTTTTCTTCTGTTTAAACAAAAAGGTTTACAAATTGATAAGTAAAAAGGATAATATGCATTTCCGGTCTGGCAAGCAAAACTCCATGAATGAATGACTTTCATTCATTCCCTTATCCACCCCAATAACCATTTTTTCCCTCTGATAGGTTCTTATCACAATCTCAAATTACCTTTCAGTTCACCCAATAAAAAAACTTTTTTCTCCTCCGTCCTCAGGTCAATAAAACACCTTCAACTGGAACAACTTCACAGTTTGCAAAGACGCGCTGAAGGGAAGGATGGTCAGCCAGATCTCACTCAAATCTTCCGAGTTCTTGAACAACCTGAGAGTGACTCTCCAGTTCACAATAATAACTCGGCTGCTTCCGTTGAGCTCTCTTCAAATTTCTACAATGATCAAGGTCAGTCACAACTTTTTTATGAGTTTTTTTCTCCTAACAAATGAGACAGAGTTTTAAAAAAAAGTCGTAATAAAAGGGATATATATATCGGTATAGGATATCAACGCACAAGAAATTATTGCACACTTTAAGGCACCGATGAACAGATAAAAAAAGTAATGATAAAAGGATGATACCATTATGACCACGTTGCAGTCGGACAAGCCGAAAAAAATCTCATTCACAAGAATTATGGGATAGGGAGTGAGTAGTGCATTGAGATAAAAGCTGATTTCCAACGGACGGGGCAGTTTTGTCGAAGCAAACCAAAGCATGCACTTTGTGTATGTAGTACAAGCATACTTACTCGTTAAGTCCTGTCCAGAGTGCAATGTGTGTGGTTATGTATAAATTTATATGCATATCACTAACACACATATATATGTACGTACACATACCTATGCTTTTGTTAAGAGGGATGAAAAAAGGAAGGTTCATACAGTCATTCATTTTTACCTGTTATTTTATGCAAATTGAGTGACAGGTACATGCACTTGGGTCTCTATATGATATGGGGTGAGAAACCCTGGGCACGGTAAAATGTCATTATTTTCAACCTACCCATCTGCTACTGGAAAGCAAGGGTGGTTAATAGCAAAGAGGGAGAGGGAGAGTCGTAACAATAATATTGTTATTACCACTTTGAAAATGTCATTGTTTAAGGTTACCTTTTAAATGTGGATTTTATCCTACAACTATGCACATAGGTATATTCTCAATTCTACTACTTTAGGTACAAATTGCTTGCATAATGGAAGCCTTAAAGAATGTCTAAACGTCTTTGTCAGTCTGCGTGTGGTTTTCTACTCTAAACAACGTGCCACTCTTTTTTTCCCCAGGAAATGTGACAAGTGCTGTGCTAGAGATATTATATTCATTCCAGAGGAAAAAACTATCACAGGTTGAAAGCAATTGTGGACAATTTTTTTTATTCTTTTTAGATTATTCATGAAAATTAGTAGTAAATGTCAGAGGACAAGTAGTCTCATGAAAGAATATTATACCAAAGTTTTTCTGAGGAAAAGAGAGACATTTTTTGTGAAATTTACGTGGCAGTTTGGAGATGATAAAGAATGTGTTAATTCAAGGTAGCATTGTATATATAATTTTCTTCTGGGATGATGTGACACACTGACAGTTTTTTTCTTTCTGGGAGGTAAAAAAACGACGACGTGAGTATCTCGAAGTAAGTATTTTTGCTATCTTATCCCTCCTCAAATTTATTTTTTCGCGATAAAATAACTCTTCCAACTTCATTGGGGAAGACAAGCTCAGAGGAAAAAAAATACGAAGTGATAAAGAAATAAAACACATTTTCCCCATAATAATCCTCATTTGTTAAACTTTCCTCGTATAAATAATTCAGTAAGGAGAGGCAGGCTTGAGTAAAGTAGCGAAAAGGAAATATCTGTTGTCAGGTCTTTGTCCTAAAAGCCAAACTAGGCAAATATAAATGCATTACAAAAAAAGTGTATCAGGATAGATATTTATTTTTGTCTAAAGCCCAACTACTAAGCTATTGGTAAACAACATTTTTACCGGGTGTGTCCGCCATCATTATCACTATCGCCACACCATATACCACACCACGGTGAGGATTGCTTAAGCATTTTATATCCACAAACAAAAATCCTACGTGTGTTTTTTTGTCTTGTAAAAGACGAGGGGTTCAATCGGGTCGTTTTCAACCGCAGAGTTTACTCAACAAAAGGGAAAATATATAGAACAAGTTTTATACCCATAATGAAAAATGTACGTAGTAGACATTGACCATCTTTTTTTCATCAAATATACTCATTCAATATTAAAAGGATATAAGGAACAATCTCATATATTTTTCCTCCATGTCCAAAAACTATTTTTTTTCCAACAGCTTAAACCCATCTTGTCTCACTGTAAGTGTTTACAAGAGGGAAACGTGCAACACTGGATGTCAGTGATATACGACTTGTATTGTCGCACAAAATGTCGCACATCACAAGAAAAAAAAATCTTAAGAAAAAAAAGAGATATCCTATGCTTACCTTGTCATGTAGAAGGTACTTGTCTCACAGAGAGAAAAATATACATTTCATTTTTCCCTTTTAAGTACATATAAGCTACCGTATAAAAATATCTTTATGGAAGTTCTCCTCCCTTTTTATCCTCCACAACTTGTCTGTCTTCTTTAGTCATCTGTATTGAGTTTGTAGTTTGGTAAATCGTCATATTTTACCAATTGCTATATTCTCAACTTTTTTTCCTTGTCCATGTCCATACCTGAATAAACCTTGTATGTATTCGTGTGCTTGAGGACAAGAGTACTTTTTTTCATGCAACCTTAGAAATGTTAAAGGGATGAAAACTTAGGGCATAAGAGGGATTATACCTTCTTCACCTTATAAAGAGCATTCAAACTAGGCATTCATCTGGAATTCTGGAGAAATGCATGAAACACACAGAAAGGAAGCTTACCTTTTCTTTTTTGGAAAAAGGATTTTACAAATTCTACATTTTTCCAACTGATGAAGTAATGCAAGGAATAGTCTAAAGATCACACATGATACGAAGTAAATTCGAAAAAAGCTCAAATTCTCCATACTTTTCCTCAGTTGATGTTGATAGTGATTTATATGGATTTGACAAAAAATAAATATATTGTCCACTCCATTCACCTTCCCAACTTTGAGAAAGATACGGTTGTACATATTGTCTCATTTTTTTGTCATATAAACGTGTAAGCTTTAGCACGTCCATTTCGTTCCATCATGATCATCATCCTCCTCATTTTCCTCATCCCTTTTGTTCCTTATATTGCACAATGCCTGGCTGGCTGACGTAATGCTGAGTTTTTGTGCAAGCATTGACAAAGGAGTTTAAAGAAAAAAAAACCGTTTTTATGTATCTTCTCCATTTTCAAACCGTAGCCGTAGCCATTTTGAACTTCTTTCATCCTCCTCTCTCATCCCTCATCTCATTTACAATTAAGCGTGTTAAGTAGAAAACTGCGAGAAGATGAAAGAAGACGAGAAAAAAGAGAGAAAAAGCTGCTTCTGCTCTTCACTCTCAGATGCTTAATGGGATTTAGATTCTCTCTGCTACAAATTAATTTCTCTTTGCATCCTTTTCCATCTCTTGTTTTTTCTCAGTCCCACGCACAGTCGGAGTTCACCAGAAAGAGTTAGATGACCACTCGAGACATTCTTATTTTTTTAGGCTTCCTCCCTGGCAAAATATTATGTTGTTGTGCGTGTGTGTATCATCCTGAGCAGCTCATCTGTGAGAAAATGACGTGCATCTTTTCTTCAGGAGGAAAAAAAAGATATTCATTCCTTCATAATATCATTATCATTTTAATCCCTTTCTTTCACCTTTTCATTCCCTTCTTTAAACTTTGCAATTCAATCAGGATAAGAGGCTCATTCTCTTTTGCTCCGTATTAAATCAGGGCTGTCCACTCTTATCTCAGGTGATAGCTTCTTTTGTAAAAAGTTCCTTTTTTATTTTTCCCCCTATTGACAAAAACAGATTGAATATTTAACATACACAACCTTCTCTTGTTTGTCTCAATGAAAGATACAAAAAGTATATACGCCATTATCACGCTCATCCCTTTTTCACAAGAGGGGATGATCATGATGACGAGAGATTCATTTTCGCTATAGAGCAAAACAGTCCTCCTTACAATTTTGTGTTTTTTTTATCTCTCTCCTCATCTCTTTTGCTGTCCTCCTCGTTTGCAATACAAGCGTTAATGAGTGACTCACTTGTTTGTAAGCAAGGCGTAATAATAATCTGTACAAAAGGAGTACACATATTTGTTAAGTGGATCAGGGTGGAGCGGTTCAAGCAGTTATAATGCGAAGCTTAAAAAGAAAAAGACAAGTTGTAGTTTTCCCATTTTTTCTTCTAAATGAGCACTCTTTTTCCCCTTACAAGTTGTAATGATGATAAGATTGAGGAGAAGGAAACAAGAGGAGAATTTTTGGTAGCAGAAGCACACGGCTTGTTTTTAATATTTAATTTTACAACTTGCTCACTTTTCCCACTTGTTTGAAATCAAGAAACGCTTTTACTTTATATGGTAGCTAGAGATTTTGTTCTCTGATCTTTTCACGGATTTAACCTTTTCTCCTTTTTCATCTCAAGTCGAAAAAGACAATGGAGTTGGTTGTAATACACATTTCAGCATTTTCTCATATCCCGTGTCTACCACTTTATTTATGTAAAGTGTAGAATGAGGGGTTACAAGTTTACAAAAGATATACACAAAAAGCTACATAAGGGGATTTCATATATGTTGTTCTCGTTAATGAGTCGTTTTGTGGGAAACAAAGGCTAATTTTGTTGCCGGGATAAGGAGCAAGGGTAATTATTGCGAGCTCTAATTTATGAAATCTCTACTTATTATTACATCTCCACTCCTTCTTCTCCGCTTTATAATTCACTATGCATATCCCAGTTCTTGGAAGGGATACGAGATATATCTATAAAAATTATCCGTTTTTTCATACCTTTTAAAAATGCTGCTGGTGTTGGAGCTCTCAAGCTGCTCTTTATTTTTCTAATCCTTACAATGAATACACTGATATAGCGATATCCATAAGGCTTATATATTTATGCCTATCCTATTTTACATCTTGTTCACTTTTTTCCTTCTCCATCTCTCTCTCTCTCCATCCACCACAGCTCCTTTCGTTCTGGATTGATAATAATGGCAAATAATTATATAAGTATAAGCATCCACCCCTCTTTAACATTCATGGTTATCAGGGTAATTAATGCCTTGTCTGAAACACGCTGGTGGAGCGAATAGCTGGGTGCTCACTCCTCCGATGGTGATGTATATAGGCAAAAAAAACTAGTAGCAGACACACAACTGCACACAGTCGTACAAGAGGAGAAGTTGCTACTGCAATATTTTTTTAATGATTACGTGATCTTTTTTTCTCTCTCTTTCTTCTCCCTTTTCCTTCAAGTGGAAGACTTGTCCTTCTAGAAAAGGAACAAGATTAGTCGTAAACAGACAAAATGTGAGTGTGTGTGATACTCAAGTAATAATATCACTTGAAGATCAGTCAGTCCAGTAGTGCTATCTTTTCGAGATGGTAACGAGCATTAGGATTCCACACACCGTCTATGAGTCTTTGTGTGTGTGTGTGTGTATATATCAGATAATTATAATAATGCTTTTTTTTCTCTCTTTTCAACTTGTGAAGTAGCAGCCCCCTCAAAAACAAAAATAATGTACAGGGAAGAAAACAGCTTTTTATGTCATTAATGTGTACCTATGTAGGATTTTTTTCTCAGAGTAATTTGGGCGGACTGCTTCAAGTCATAATTAAGCAAGTTCACGTAATAATTTCTGTGACATGTATTTCATCCGCTCAACTTGAATTGTGTGAGTGTGCTGGTGTGCATGTTCTCTCGCACCCTCTCATGTGAGATATCATAATGTTGAGGATATCTTTTTATCTGAGTCGGTACACTCTTATATGGTCGACACGTAAGGAAAAAACAACTGTCTCTTTAGAGAGGGGTACTAATAACCCAATGCCGTTTTTTACCCTTTACAGCGGAAACTCCATATTACTCCCGCTGTTGTTTTTCTTCCAGGGGGAGAAGAAAACAAGAGGGATTTTTAGAGTTTTTTTTATTATTATTTTTCATAATCTAGGAATAAACTTGGTGTGGTTATCTACCAAGAAATTTATTTCATTCTCGGATTACCTTTCTTTTTAAAAAAAAATGTATACAGCTCTGCTTCTATTCTCTGATCTAGATTTAGCTCATGTATTGCATAATGGTATTTAACAGCAGGAATTATGTTTTCATGATGAATGTGAGTAAAAACAGGGTAAAAATGTGGGGAGAAGAACTAAAGAACAGCACACGGCATACTTTTTTTGTTTTTTCTACAAAAAAAACAACAATGGTCAAAAGTGCATATGCTACCGACAAGGCTAGAGAAAAAGCAAAGTTTTTTCTCTCCTTTTTGATTATTTCCGGAGTAATGAGTGCTTTTTTCAAGGGTTGCTGTAATTATGATACATTTTGTCTGGTAAAATTAGGCGCAGTGGCACCAGTTGGCTTTGCTTTGCGTTTCTCTAAAAACACAACTTGGTTAATAGCTTATAATAATCCCGTTTTTACTTCAGTCACTGCACTCGGCTCTTGCTAGTTGTAAAAATTTGTGTACATTTCAAATACAGGCAACAACAAGTACATTACCTTTCATATCAACTTGTGGGGACGATCAGACAAGCGTAATATTTGGTATGTGTAGAAAATCCACACATGCGATATATATACCTCTTTAGCATTGAATTGGATTGTGATGTGATCATCATCATCATCACATCGTCCTAGTGTGTGTCTGCATGTTGTGCCGTGTTAAACTTGTAGTAATACCAAAAACTCCCTAATCTAACTTTCGTGATCGTACAATATTTTTATTTCCCCGCAATACTTCACCAGTGGAACATTTTTTATTTTTGAGAATAGGGGAAAATATTTTATACTTTTCAAAGAAAAAAGAGAATAAAATAGTAATGAATGCACGCATGTGTACATTAGCTCGTTAATACATTTAAACATATACATAAATAATATATCCAGAAAAATAGAACCGTTTTCACTATTTCAACCTTTTTCCATTGTTTTGAGAGAGAAAAAAAGTATATAAAGGAGCAAAACGTTTTATACCTTACCCAAAATTGTACACGAGTTTGGATTTGTTAGCATGTGATAATGTTGATGAATGGCCGAGTGCCGCTAGGGCTTGTTGTGGATGAATGTGTGTAGTCTGGTAGCTCTTTAAGGTCTGTATATAAGAAGAACGCAAAGTAGGGAAAAATATGTGTTAGGGATATTTGTACTTTTGTCTTGTAACTATCCACACCAACGGCACAACTTGTGCTTCGTGTTTATTGGCATTTGTAATAATAAAGGATGAAAATGTTTCAAGCTGGAAAGGAATGCAACTGATATGCACGCTTCTTCTGTTTTTAAATACAGACATGGCTTACGTGCATTTTATACCTAATGAAGTTTTTCCCCCTTAACTTGTCCGTCATTTTCCGCTGGAGATCGTGTTCTTATAAATGATGGTTATCTTTTTATGCCCACGACATGAAATGATACTTAACCGTTTATTGGAAACATTTGAATAATTCGATTCTATTACGTTATACACTTGAATAATCAGTAGAATTTAGGGGAAGGGGATTAAAAATCCTGGAGGGAAATATTGGAGATAAGTCTAGACTGGCTAACTCCATTTTGAAAAAGTCTTCATCATCTCCCTCCTGTCTGCATGGAGAGTGGAGGACTTAATTGAAATAAACTATTTAGTCTATCATGCCGTGATAACTTAAAAGAGTGGCATTTTTCGTTTGAAAAATTCGTGTTTTTCTTGGAGCCGGTGCCGCGTCGCTGGTGTAACAAGCGCTAAGTGAGCAGAAGAGAATTATTATTATCATCATCAAACCATTTGATATAGTGCAAGCAAAAAAATTTATCCATCTTCAAAGGATCATGATGATGATGATGAAAATAACGTATTTTGCCGGCTAGTCCCCATCTCCATCCATACAAGTGGATTTTTTTCTTTATTATAAAAAAACACACTATTTAAACTTCTTCCATCCACAATTAATTCTCGTCTTTCACTAACTCGTATCATTTGCTAAGATTTACACACCAGATAGAGTACCTCTCTCTCTTTCATCTCTAACAAGACTTGTGTACGTACCCCAATCTCACAATTTTTCTTCAAAACGATACGATACGTATAATAATTTACATGAAAAAAAAACTTCTCTCATCCAGTTGCTCCTTATCACTTGAAGTAGAAGCGAAAAAGTCGGCTTTTTCACCCTGACAGAGAGTGACGTTCACAACGTATTAATTAGGTGTTTAGCATTAACTAGTCTGATTAACATACATGCATCCTTTAAACCCAAAAGAGTTGTGTATAAAACTCGGAGCATAAGTTGTGTATGGATAATTTTCTCAAAACGTCGACTTTACACAGAAGAATAAAAATCATATAATGAGAATGAGATCAGGTTCCGTCTCCGTCTCCCCTCTTCATAAACAAATGAAGAAAACAACACTTGTCTACATTCTCCTTTTATCCACTTCTTTGCTTATGTTATCATTAGCAAAAGCAAAACTAGCTATTAATGGTTATACTTTATATTCAACCCTGGTATAAATCAATATAAGAAAGAGAAAAAGGAAAAAAAAACTGGATATAAAAAAGACTGTATAATATGCATATATTCCGTGTGCATCAAATGCTTGAAATGTTTATCAAATTCCACCTTATGAATATGTATAGAGGAGAGTCAGTCATTCTCATAATTTTTCTTGAAGCTTTTAAACATTTTGTTTTTCATTCAGTGAGTCTCCTTTCCTCACAAAGATCTATCCCTCACAACTCACAACTCACAACTCAACCAACCCTTGTGTAAAAGATTGTTGTGCATTTCGCCATTATAAATTAAGAAGGAGAAAACGGAACCTAGAATTAGTTGGCTTTTTCTCAAGAGTCGGCAGACTGTCGGTCTTTTCAGCTGGTTCCTTTTCAGGTTTTATTGATATCATAGTGATGTTGTGGAGTAAAGTGGAGATATAGAGGGAGAAGGTACTTATCAAAAAGATATGTATAAGGTGTTTGAGAGGATGTAAGAGAAAAAATGATTGATTGTATGGAGCAGTGAATCTTAAAAGGCTGGTGGTTTGTGTTGTTTTCTTGATGAGGAAAATGAGGCAGGCAGTCAGCAAGTCGGAGTCATTTTCACATTTAATTCCACTTCAATTTTTGTGTTGACTGACACAACTTTTACACTAGGATAATTTGAGCCCGTATTATGTAACATCGATGGATGGATGGATGTATCATCATCATCATTGGAAATTTCTTGAACAGACTTTTTTCTTCATTTTATTAATGATTTATCGTCTCCGTAAGGTCATTAGATTGTGGTTAGTTATTAGTGAAAGGTTATAAGAATCCATTTGCCTTTTTATTACGACTTTTCGGAACGGATTTTGAAAGAGGCGGTGACTGACATTAGTCAAGTTTGTTGTCAGTTGGTTGGTGAGCAGGTGTTAATGTGTGTTTTTTTATTTAATTTTGTCTACACAGATTCGAGAGAAATCAAGCGGGAGGAAAATAGTCGTAAAGGAGGTGTCAGCAGTGTTTTGAAAAACGCGCTGGAAAAGGAGTCAAGTGATTATACTGATCTCACATGTCCATACTGTACATTCACAGCTGACTCTGAAACTCGACTCCAGATCCATGTCGCATCCCAACACTCGAATTCTGAGTGGTCTGGCACGTCCTCGGGAACGGCAAGTTCTAGCCTGGAGCGGGAAAGGCGGAGGGATCGAGAAAGAAGATCTTCGTCAGTTCCTCGACGGTCTAGTTCACCTGAGTCGAATAAGCAGTTGGAAGCAAGTAGCACGGAACAGATGGCTTGCCCTTTGTGTCAAGAGTCGTGTAGTGATCGACACAAGTTGGAAAGTCATGTGATGCAAGTGCATAGTGTCAATGCCGAAGGGCTCAAAAGACTCTTGTTACTTGTGAATCAATCCCACTGGTTGAATACTTCTTCTGGAAGGTCCTCAGCCAACAATTCAAGTTCCAGTTTGGGAGAGGTTAAAGGGGAGTTGAATGATGAGGAGAAAGACAAGTCTGAGACTGATGGTTTCCTGGAAGAGAATGGAGATAGTGATGAGTACCGTTGCCAAAGTTGTTTGAAAAGTTTCCGCAATCTGGATGACCTCTGTATTCATCAGAATGAGACGGGTCATTTGGAAATCAAACAAACTCCAGGAGGACCGGGGTATCTCTGCTGGAAAAAAGGTTGTAATCAGTATTTCCCCACTGCACCTAGTCTGCAAATGCACTTTCGAGAAATACACGCGCGGGGTGGTAGTCAATCTATGGCTGTGTCGGAGAAGCATGTGTACAAGTACAGATGCAATCAGTGCAGTCTCGCATTCAAAACAATGGAAAAACTCCAAATTCACTCGCAATACCATGCCATCCGTGACGCAAGCAAGTGTTGTCTCTGTGGTCGCAGCTTTAGATCTTTGCTGGCCCTCCAGAAGCATGTGGAAACGTCCCACACTGAACTATCTGAAGATGAACTAAATCAGTTCAAACAGAGCATAGCAAGCAATCCTTTACTCTTGGCTGGTCTCAGCGGTCAAGTGCTGGACTCCTCAACAACAGAACTTTTAAAGAAAGAAAGCGCCCGAGATGATTCTGACCTCATGATGGACGATGATAACAGGGATGACTCTCTCGCAGGTGAGAAAGATGACGGTGGCATGAATGAAAGTGGCGACGGGGATAGCAATGACTCGATAGTGTCCAAAGATCAACTGCTTTTCGAAGACTATTTGAACAGTCAAGCGATGGCAGAGGACAGCTACAATGATCCAAATAGAAAGTACAAATGTCACAGATGTAAGGTGGCATTCACTCGACAAAGCTACCTTACTAGTCATAATAAAACCCTTCTTCACCGCAAAGGGGAAAAGCTGAGTTACCCAATGGAAAAATATTTGGATCCAAACCGCCCCTACAAGTGTGAGGTTTGCAAGGAGTCATTCACTCAAAAGAACATCCTCCTCGTCCATTACAACTCTGTCAGTCATTTGCACAAATTGAAAAGGGCGATGCAAGAGCAGCAACAGTTTCTAAGCCAGATCCCGACATCTCTCTCATCCTCCACTTCAGCCGCAATGAATCTCTCACAGAATAGTATGAGCTCATCTGGGGCTAATTTAATTAGTCCTGTGAGCAGTAAAGGAACTAATAGTACCACACCCACCTCAACACCCACACCTGCTGCTCCAGTGACTCCCACCCCACCATCGTCGTCATCCCTAATTCCAAGCAATACAGAAGAGGATGATAAAAAACCGTATAAATGTAACATCTGTAAAGTGGCATACACTCAAGGATCCACCCTTGATATCCACATGCGATCCGTTCTCCATCAGACAAGAGCTTCTAAGCTTCATGAATTAGCCATGACAGGGCAAATTGATCTCAGCAAACCTTTAATTGAGCAACCCGAGCATCAGAAGCTGCAAGAACAGCAGAAGAAGTTTTTACAGGAAATGCTAAGCCCAAAAAGTGGAGAAGCACCAATCTCCTTCTCCACCCCACTTCGAGCCTCCAGCCCAGCCAGCTCTGCTCAAAGTCACACTTCTAGTAGCAGTCCGCAAAATATCTCTTCTGCCGTCTCCCCTGCAATCTCATCTTCACCGCAGACCTACCCATGTCACAGATGTAATGTGGTTTGTGGCTCACAAGAGCAACTTGTCCAGCATCAGCATTTGTACTGTATGTTCCAAAACTCACTATCTCTCTTCCCACCGCTCCCCTCGCCAAACTCATCTTCCACTCCGAACACTTCCATGATGGGCTTGCCAGAGTCTCACACTACCCCAGGAAGTGGTAAACATCTTGGAAATCTAAATGAGCACTCACCCCCATCATCCCCTGTGCCACCGACGCTAGAGTCAGAGGCTGTGCCACGATTTAACATCCCATCCAAGAAATCCTCGCAGATGTTTAAACACCTGTTGGAAACTTATGGGTTTGAGGTGGTCATGCAGTTCAACGAGTACCACCAGAAACGACTACTTTCTCGCGAGCCGGAAGACGAGCCTTCCATGGATGAGCAGATCCTCCAAGAATTCCCGGAGCTGGCCAAGGCAAATTGCCCTAACTGTAAGAAATCATTTTCCAGTGTGTGGATATTGAAAGCTCATTGTGAGGAAATTCACAAGGATGTAGTCTCACCGGAAGTTCTCGAAACTTTTGCTGAAGATTTCAGGGCCGAGTACTTGAAGAAGGTAGAAGCAGCAGCAGCTGAGGCAACCTCTGCCATGGAGAAAGACAACGACGACATGATGATCAGCAAGGAGGGTGCAGCAGCCTCACTCGCAGCTACACTTGCCGCAGCCGCAGCTCACCAACAAGCATCTTCTTCACGTGCAACCAGCTCTTCATCAAACAAGCAGTCGTCGTCTTCATCTCACCACGCTTTACCGGTGGAGCAACAACCAGGGAATCCAACTGCACCTAGCACACCTACCGCATCCATAACACCGGCTTCCAGTGCCGACTCTGTTTCTGGAAACAACAACAACAATGCCAACCATAATAATAGTAACGCTGCCGCTATGGCTGCTGTAGCCGCAGCTGCCTCTGGAGCATCTGGGCACCAAGCAAACATGCTTGCCCAGCATATGAACGACGTTCAAGCTGCACTCACCGCAATGGCTGCATCTCAACTCCAACACTTCAATCCAATGATAAACCCAATGGTGATGGCTCAGCTTGGCATGGCATTACCACTCGGGCTCAACATGAATGCTTTGGCAGCCATGAATTTGCAACCTCCTCTCGTGCCGATGATGATGCCACCACCGTTTGATCACATGGGTCAGCTAAATCAAGGTCAGAATAATGCATCTGCTGCAGCAGCAGCTTTATTCCCTCAACAAATGGATAGTAGTGGTGGAAATAGTAGTAATTCCATGTCAAAGCAGCAGCAGCAGCAAATTTTGCAACAACAAGCTGCCGTTGCTGCAGTTTCTGCTACAGCTGCCGCTGCTGCTTCCTCCTCGGGCCAGAAAAGGGCAAGAACTCGCATTACAGATGACCAACTCAAAATTCTCAGGTCACACTTTGACATTAATAATTCTCCCTCGGAGGATCAAATCCAGCAAATGGCGCAGCAAAGTGGATTACCTCCGAAAGTCATAAAGCATTGGTTTAGGAATACTCTATTCAAGGAAAGGCAAAGGAATAAAGATTCCCCTTACAATTTTAATAATCCTCCATCGACAACACTAAATCTGGAAGAGTATGAGAAAACTGGAGAAGCCAAAGTCACGTCATTGCCACTTGAAGAGCAAAAAAAGTATGTTGATCCCCCACTCCCCTCAAACTCCTCAAGCATTAGTGAAAGCAAAGAAAGCAAGAGTAAGAAAAAATCATCATCCCAATCCCAACATTCCCAACACCACCATCAACAGCAGCAGCAACAGCTTGAACAACAACAACAACAACAACACAGACTTCACCAGCAACAACAACAGTTGCTCCATGCTATGCAGCAGGAAGCTCTGGACATGAAGTATTTCAATCATGACAACCAAAGCGAGGCATCCGAGTCTGAATCAAGGAGTGAGGACGAGCGTCCTCCAAAAGTTTCCAAGAGGGATTTTGGCGGCTCGAATTCATCCTTGTCGTCGGCCCTTGCAGCAGCCCAAAAGACGAAAAGGTCATCCTCAATATCGTCACTAACAGGAGGTGAGCATAATCCTAGTTCGTCTCCAAGTGGTGGCCTTAATCTCTCCTCCCTCGTCACCTCTCAGATGAGCCAGCTCCATCAAGACTCGAACTCGAGCTCGTGCTCTCAGCCGATGTTGCCGCCACCGAAAATGGGTAATTTTGCAACTCCCACTCATGCTGCCAATCAGACTAGCCTCCTCTCTCTTGCTTCTCCTATTGCTTTATGTAGTCCAGGGAGTGGGCGCTCTGACACCCCGCTGACAACCCCTCCCTTGCCGAGCAATGCGAGTCAATGTAGCAGCTCTGGGAAGCGAGCGAACCGCACTCGCTTTACCGATTACCAGATCAAAGTGCTTCAAGAATTTTTTGAAAATAATGCATATCCAAAAGATGACGATTTGGAGTATCTCTCGAAACTATTGGGTCTGAGCCCGAGGGTGATCGTGGTCTGGTTTCAAAATGCAAGGCAAAAGGCAAGAAAAGTTTATGAAAACCAACCTCCGCTCGACCAGCAAGAAGAAGGCACTGGCCGATTTCAGCGTACTCCAGGATTAAACTACCAATGTAAAAAATGTCTCTTGGTATTCCAGCGCTACTATGAGTTGATCCGCCATCAAAAGACTCATTGTTACAAGGAAGAGGACGCAAAGAGATCGGCCCAGGCGCAAGCAGCAGCTGCACAGGTGGCTGCAGCAATGTCATCCGAAGACTCGAATTGCAGCAATGTGACAGACAACAACAGCCTAACTTCCAGCTGCGGACCAAGTCCAGCAGCTCCTGGACAAAGCACAAGCTCTTCCATTGGCCGACCCAACCCAAGCCAGAGCCCGATGACATTATTCAACGCGGAGATGAAAGCTCAGATGAAGTTGGAAAGTCAGCAAGAGGAAACATTCCAATGTGACAAGTGTAACTTGGTCTTTCCCCGTTTTGATTTATGGCGAGAGCATCAACTCGTCCACATAATGAATCCCAACTTGTTCCCATCCTACTCACCTGAAAGCCCCTTCGGCATCCTGCAGCATCACGCTCACCAGCAGCAGCAGCAATCTCAATCTCAGCCGCCTCGAAGCCCATCCCCATCCCCTATACAATCACACTCCAAAGAAACGTCACAGCAATCACATAGCGCAGCAAGCAGCATTGCCGGGGATGCGACGATGAAGCGTAAATGGTCTGCAGATGAAAAGTCTGATGATGACAAGGATGAAACTGGACAGCAACGGGATAAAAGATTAAGAACCACAATTCTCCCCGAGCAGTTGGACTACCTCTACCAAAAGTATCAAGTGGAGAGTAATCCGAGTCGGAAGATGCTCGAGACAATTGCCCGTGAAGTGGGGCTCAAAAAGAGGGTCGTCCAAGTTTGGTTCCAGAACACTCGAGCCCGCGAGCGGAAAGGCCAGTTCCGGGCCCATGCACAAGTGATCAACAAGCGATGTCCCTTCTGTCCCGCACTGTTCAAAGTAAAATCGGCGCTGGAAACCCATTTGGCGGCCAAACATGCTGAACAGTATACCAAAGGAGATATCAATATCGATGCTCTTCCTGATGAGGAATTGGATTCCGCCTCATCACCTCTTCGTGATAATACAAAAGTTCCTATTAGTTTCGGTGCAAGTACGACGAATTCACTTGGTGCTGCTCCTTCATCTCCTCCTTCGAGTCTTATTGCCCCATTTTTACATTCTCTGTCTACCCACGCCGAGCTGGAAAGCTCTCTCAAGAAGCTCTACGAAGAAAGTCTCAAGCGGTATGCTCAGGAAGTACAGGCTGCCAACCAGAATGGACGAGCCGAGACTCAAACCCCGACGGATTTGAGGATGATGAAAGGTGAAGCTGGAGCAGCCGAATTTACCAATCCAGGGGGTGAGATCCCTCTCGACTTGTCCAAGCCTGTGGACCTCAGTCGAGCCTTTGGCAAGATTGACTCTCTCGATACTGCCAGTCTCATGGATAATGACTATTTGTCAGGTATGCCTACTTTTATATTTTTACATAAAGCACACGGGCTATTATAATAAATAACTTGAGCATACTTCCCCTTCTGAAAATGTGCCTATTGAGAAAAATGTAGAGAAAAAAATATTCAACCTGTGCACTGCACTATTACTGCTTCACAAAGTAATTTCCTCCTACATAATTTATTCTGATTAAAGAAAAAGGCGTACACAAGGCGTACAAAGCAATTAATTCACAAAGCCAGTGGATTTTCCTTACTATCAATCACATTAGAGCCACTTCCGCTTTGTTTCCATTCACTCTCGTATCAGCTAGTGCATTGCACAGGTATAGACACTTTTTTATTTCCATAAGATTTTACGGAGAATTAGTGATTTTTTTGTTGGGTTTCGGGGGAAAATGAAAATGTGTTGTCGAAAGCAAATGACATGACAAAGACATATCGCAATACTGTAACAGATGGGGATGACTTTGACGCATCTCACGATACTAGCAACCCCAACTCACCCGCTTCTAGCACTGCTAGCCAACTACCGTGCGGACCAGCAACTCAAACTGGGAATAAACGATATAGAACTCAGCTGGCAGCTCTCCAGGTCAGCTGATGTCACAAAGTCCCTTTTACTGAAAGAAAAGCAAAGTAGATTTTTTTTACTCTTTTGTTTTTTTTTAAACAATTTCTTAGAAAAGCATGAGAGGCTTAGTGATGCTCGTCATATTTTTTAATTTGTTTTTCTCAAAGTGTCATTGGCATGCTGGTTATTTTTGTTTTGTCATGTCCGTTCATACCATCATCTGCAAAATAAAGAGGAGAATGCTGGTCCAGCACATGTTAGATTAGTTGGTGATTTTGTCATGATGTCATTTCATTGCGAAAAATGTTTGATGGTATCAATGGACAAAAAAAGTTTTTTTTTTGTTTTCCTATTTTTTTTTACATTAACAATGACCAGTTTGAGTTTGAATTTGGCCTAGCTTCATCCCCATTTATTTACGTTTTGTTAAATATCTTATTGTGTATGTGATATGATATGCTTTAACTATTTGCTTTAACGTAGTATGGAGTTTTCGTGGGTACAAAAGACGGGGGAGTATGCACGATCCGCTCCTCCAAAAAATATCTAAAAAAATTCTCAAAGAACGAATTGACATTTTTTTCTTTCCTTTGCTCAATGTCAACAGGTGAAAGTGATGAAGAATCTGTTTGCTGATTACAAAACCCCAACGATGGCCGAGTGTGAGATGTTAGGACGTGAAATAGGTTTAGCGAAACGTGTTATCCAAGTATGGTTCCAGAATGCTCGAGCAAAATATAAAAAGAACCAGCTCATGCAATTGAAAGCTTCATCCTCATCGACATTACCCTCCACCTCTTCCTCACCACCACCAAGCTCGTCCACATCTGGCCAAGACAAATCTCTCGAGTCCTTGACCAGCAACACTAAGCTTCCAGAAGAGTGTAAACTGTGTGGCTTCAAGTACTCTCACAAGTACTCCATTCAAGACCATATTTTCACAAAGAAACATATCGAAATGATCAAAAGTTGTATTGAGAGTGGCAAGTTGAAGCCAGAGGCAGGGAGTAGTAGAGCAAGCAGTGTAGCTGTCCAGGGGCAATCTGCTAGAACAACTTCACCTGTCAACAAAGGAACACCAACGCCGACAACATCAGGCGGAACAGTGGTCACAAGCTTTGCTACAACTTCTCCTCCGGGAATCCTATCTTATGCCTCAAATCTTATGGCTCAGCTTCCCGGACCTACTCCTCAAACAGGCTCAGTGTTGAATGGTCAAGAGAACGAGAGCGAGCAGGCAGCATTCCTACATCAACTTCAATTGCTCCAGTTGGCTGTTGCAGTTTCCACTGCTTCCTCATCCACAACGCAACACTCTCACACTACTGCCTCCACAACAGATCCGTCAGGGTCAACTCTATCATCATCCTCATGTAATATGAATACCGGCAGTGGTGCGAGAGCTGACTATGGTGGTGTGGGAATGAGAGAGTCGGTCAGTGCAACAACCACAACGGCGGCGGGCTGCTCATCCTCTGCAAACAGCAATGCGAATAATAACAACACGTCAAACAGCAACAAGAATGTGCTGTCGCCAGAAGAGCTTTTGCAGCTGTATGGTCTTGGCAATTTGGTGGATGCTTCATCATTATCATCACAATCCACCTCCACTCCTTCAAATATCAGCGGTGGAAGCTCATCTCATGCTAATACTTTCAACGCACTCATGCAACACCCCTTCTTGTCTAATACAACCTCTGCCCTTTCATCCTCATCTTCAAGCACGGCCGGTAAGTAAACTGGAGTTTACTTCAAAAATATTACTCTCTGCCTACGCATACTTCTACGGCATACTAGATTTTATATACGAAAACAAAATATACAATAATACGCATTTAACGACCAACTGAGCTGGATAATGGTAAAGTAATGGCATTCCATCTGCCTATTTTTTTCTCAAAGAGCAAAACAGCGAGAGAGAGAGAGAGAGAGAGAAAGAGAGTGTGTGGATGTATTTTCCTTGAGATTTTATTTTTTCAAAAGGGCAAAAAGACACCGGTCCCTTAAAGAATGTTGATGCATGGGAGCTTTCTAACAATGACCAAATTTTATCCATGACTTCCCTTGTATTATATCAGTCTCGGATCCCTTTGAAAGTTTTAGTGCCGAAAAGGTACTTACACGCTAGTATGTTGCATGAAAGATGAGGATGGCGAACAGAGTACGGACGGAGGCTTTTTACTTAGCTCGGGTTGGTGTAATCTTTGTAGCTTATTGGTATATTTTATTGACAAGAGATGTGTATTTTGATAATTATTAGTGTGCTCCTCTCACATCATCTTTTACAAATTTTTCGGCTAGTAAAGCTCTCTGAGAAAAGGAACTACTTAAAAAAAATTGTTGAAAGGAGACGTTAAACATATTTTTCATTGTAATTACACCACTACCTACTAATTTACAAGCACTTGGGTAGTCTGGCAGTTGAGCAAACAGAAAGAGTAAAAGAGACAGATTCGAGAATGCAAAAATAAAGAGGGGGAATAATTCAAAAAATCTGAAGAGGCTTTAGCCTCTGGAAAAATAATTTTTAAATTAATTTACATTTACTAAATCAGGTTTACGTGGTGGAATAATAATCAGTTTTAAATGAGGTTTAAATTACACACTTTTCGTACCTATTACAAATATTTACACAGCAATAAGTTTACACATGGCAAAATGCAAATATCATCTTTTTCTCCAATCTTGACAAAAAAACTGTTCAGTATATAAATATTTGCCAGAATGGATAAATATTTTTCTTAATTTTCATCCTTTCCTTCAGAATTTATCAAGGACGACGTAAAGGAAGCAGTACGAAAAGTGTTGCAATTTTCCGATGAATTTTTCCAAAAAAAAAACTACTACAATTTGGAAAAAAATAGTTTACATGTTTAGAAAACTGATATTTACATTTTTTCTAGAATTTAAGAACAAAACAAATATACTTATTATACTCTCATAGTATTGTGTATTATTGTATTGTATCGTGAAACGAGAAAGTAATCTTTTGTAGGATGCATAAAAAACTAAATCCATATATTGTGAAAATCAGTTGATTTTATTGTGACCATAAAAAATGTTTAATCAACTTTTACCACAACCCAATTAATTTGTCAACTTTGGGGTACAGAGATCAGGGCATAAATACCAACACAATTCACATAACCCACAAGAATCAAAAAAGTTTCCGTTAATTTCTATCCAAATAATTTATTACAAATCCCCATTTACTCGTGTATGATGCGTGTGTGTGTGTGACTGTGTTTTAGAGTTTAATTTTTTGAATGTTGTAGACGCTCTGTGGTATGTACCATTTTACGTAACGTAGAAAAAAAACAAAGTATTACATTGTAGTTTAAATATCCAAGAATGAATTGTAGTTGATATGCTCTAGACGTAGTAGTTGTAATACCTATATAAATATACCTTAACTGATATAGTACCTATTAAATAAATATAAATATATACCTATATACATATGACATACAATATTACCTACTTTTAGAGTGTAGCCCATGTTATGCATTTTTTGTAGTCTGATTATCATTATATTTAAATATATAAATAGACAATTTTTTTCAATGGATGTGTATATACATTAGAAAGAGAAAGAAAGTTTAAAGCAATCGTTTTTTTTTCTCTTTTGTGTTTTTTTATATATAAATGTGTATCATGTATTAAACGATTACTGTATTATTATTGCCATTTTTTGTCTCATTTACTACAAAAATGATTTCAGACACACATGTTATAGTCGTTTGTCAACCAATACAAATCAATGGTTCAAGTTCCCAAGTGCAAATAAATGCATTTTTTGCACGTGTTATTATATTATATATTATTGTTTTTTTTGTTTTAATATTATTTCGCTGTAATATAGCCATCATTAATTATTATTTATTACCAAACGTTAATTTGTTACATATATATATGCATTGATGATATATATGTATGATTTCAATGGTTATAAAAAACACAATGTTATGAAAAAAAACAAGTTTAATATCGTCAGGCTCGCCTCTTAATTTGCATTTTTTGTTCAATATCAATTATACTCTATCAATATATATGTCGACAACAAAAATGTTTGTACTGGCTTTTTCGATGTTTTTCAAATATGCGAGAAAGAAAAATAATATAAAATCATTACGTGAATGAGAATGAAAAAAATATCGCATGAGTTGTAATTACTGCATTGATTTAATTTTTTGTAGCATATTTCCCCAAAACTGCTTTTGCTTTTAGAGAGAATTTTGTCAACTGCTAAAAAAAGTATACCTCTTGAACAAACCCCCTTCATGTATATATCGACTTTCATGAGAAAAAGCAAATGTTGAAAAAAAGTTAAAATCGACAATCAATATATAAATTGCATGCGTTCCCCCTCTAGACGACTTGGTCGTGCATACTTATTTACTTTAGAGAATGGCACCAGCGGCAGTAGTTCTTCATGAACGGAAAATATCACTCTTGATATCCCCATCCATAATCATAACACATCAGAACAAACACGCCACATCATTGCAGTAGTGGTTTCGCAGTAATTGCGGTTAAGGTGATTAGTGCATTGCTGCGAGTTTAGTCAGGCCGACAGACAAAAGACTGAAAAGACTACTAGAGGGAAATTGACGAATGAGATTCATCAAGCAAGTCAGTCACACCACCTGCTTCTCCTCACTAAACAATATACTATAGGGATGTGCATTGTTACTCTCTTTTGCGAATCCTTGTGATGATGATGACGATCATCATGATGATGATGAACTATAGGATATCTTTTTGTAGAGCTAATGCAGCTACCTACTTAGGAATATGATATATCATCACATCACACAGTCTACAACAGATTAGAGCACAATAGCGTCAGCAGCAGAGGAGCAAGAGTAAAGCACAAAATATCTTGGCCATGTATGTTCAGCGCATCTCTTTCGTTTGCAAAAATGATACAAGCATCATCATCCTTTTGGATGGATAAAGCACAAGGAAAAACTTTTTTCAGGACATTGACTTTATAAATTCATCATCATCCTGGTAAGGAAGAACTTCTCATTTTGACTTGGTCTCGTAATCTACAATGCCCATGTATATCACCCGTGTCTATACTCAAGTAGGGATATATACACACTGTCTAATATATACACGGACAAAATGAGGCATTATTATGATTACAAGAAAGGATTGTTAAGACATATTCTCACGGCAGCTAATGTAAAATAATGCTATGAAAAAATCCTTTGGCACCAGCACCACAATAGAAGGGATGGATAAAAGAGCTCATTTTCGGGCTAGCGAAAAATACATGGGTTTGTAATGACAGAATATTTAATACTAAATTAATTACTTACATTTAATTCCAATATTTTAATTCTATGCGATAGGTGCATCTACTCAGTGTGAAGATCAGCTGGAAGAATTAAATTATAATAATGGCGTTTAAGTCTACATCTAAAATTTTATTTTATTTTCGAAAGTTAGTTATTTATTTATTAACAAAGCTAAAACTTAACTAAAAAATGACGTCCGTTAACTAACAAACAAAGAGTAACAATCCAAAGTTACGAGCACACTCGATCCCTTTAATCGTAAGAATTAACAATGCAGTTCACTCTGCAACGGTGCAGACAGAAAAAAACCTCTTGCATCTTTACTTTACCCTAAGCACCCCTGCAGTGAGAGTTTAGAATGCTTATTAGATTGACCCCCAGGAATCATTTATACAAGCTATCGTTTTATGGTAATTATTAGCCATGAATTCGGTTCACCATCTTCAACTCCTGCCTTCACCTTCAGCTGTCTTCCTTGTTTTCTTTTCGTAACTGTGCCTTGAGTGCGAGTAAGCATGAGATAATCTCCAAAGGATAATTTGCTCTGGGCAAAAAGCACAAAAGTAAAACCATGTATTAAATCACAAGCTTATTTTATATTTCATTGTTATTACCACATCCCATCAAGTTCAACTTCAATAATTTCCCATTCCAATCCTTACGAAAAAATTTAGCTATTTACCCCTTGTGCTAAAAAATCCCTCATGTCATAATAATTTCCTGATCAGTCATTGTCTTCCTGAGTACATCTTTTTATTGACAGTAGATCACATTTTTCATCATCTTATATTCCTCCATGGTCCAATATCACCAGGAATAAAATTCCCATTGTGATTTATTAGAATCCGTACAAACACACATAACCAATCATTCCATCGACAATGAAAAAAAATCCTCATAATGCATTCATTCAGCCTGCTCCGAGATCAAATCAAGATTGCCTTTTTTCCAAGAATGTCTACCCCATAGAGTACTTTTACTACACAGTTTGCATAATGCAAACTCGGAATATTTTTTTCTCTCCGTTTACCATCATCATTATCCTCCTGTCTGCACATACCGCAGAGTATACAAAAACGGAATAATATCCTTCCCTGTTTTATTCCACATGCCTTCATTTTTCTGATCAGAAATGCACGATCAATCCCACAACCCGTCAATTATTATTTTATTCAGTTGGCGAAAAAAATACATTGCTTTACTCTCTCTCTCTCTCGTTTCTTGCTCTCTTTGGTGCCATTACCCTGCGCCATGTCATGCCATTTCCCTCAATCACCAAAATTTTCCCCTTTTTTCCTTCTTCTTCATCTTCCATAGATGTACATGTAAATGCAAGTAAGCACTTTATTACTACTCGAACAATCTACGACTCCTTCATGAGGGTAATCTTCCAAGGCCAGTGATTTCTGTCCTTTACTCACCCGCTCACTACTCTCGTGCTATATGGTGCATTAGAGGGAGAGGAATTGGAAAAAAGCAAATTTTTTTGGAGCAATCCAATCCAACCCAATCTTATTTTTCTGGAGGAGTCGTCATCCTTGTTAGATTTCAATCTGGTATATACATAATATGTAGTAGTTTTCTTCACTGGGATTCAATCACATTTCTCCCAACTGTGATCATCATCATCATCCTTGGGCTCATGATCATCATGCAAAAACATCTGTCGCCGCCTTTTCCCCCTTTTTCCTCTTAACTTCACTTTCCTTGCTTCTTCATCTTGGGAAGGAGATGATCACATTGGAAATAGTTGTATTACTTGAGCTTTTTTACTAATACTCTGCGACTTTATATATTCCTTAAAGAGATTGGTGTGTGTATATAAAGCTGTGAGCATGTATTTTTGAGAGATTGCGGGAAGAACTGATTTTCCCCAATCAAATGCAAACTACATAGATATGTGAGGAGAGGAACACTAACATTTTCAAAATCTCTGGAACAAATAATGTAAGCCATCTGATTTTAGGAGAGTTCCTCCTGTGGTTTCATTTGTGTGGGTATATTAGTCCATCATTGAGAATCATCATCTTGTATGATCGGATCGTATGTATAAAAAGGAAATTCCCTTTTTCTCTCATCTTTCTCATGAGTAGAGGTATTTTTGGAGATGCTTCTGTGATTCAGAAGAATAGATTGAAAATTGGAATGGATAAGTAGGGAAAAGTAAGAAATAAAAAAGGGAATATCACGGACAATCTATTTCTTTCACAAAGATGCCTACGCAGGTGCATAAACTAGCAAAGGGATGCGTATGTAGATTGCGAGGAAATTGCGGTCTTTAGGATGTTTTTGAGATTTAAACTTTTTGGACTGATAAAATTAGGGATTTCAAGGAAATTTCGGGGGTTTGTCCTCTCCCCCCGTTCCAAACTCTTCTTCTTTTAAGGGAATTGTTAATTTTAATTTTAACATACTTAAACGTCGTTCAAATTTTAATTTTGAAGTGTAATATAACCTTACGCATCAGATCCTTTGTTTCTCCGTGTATATCATTAATGCTTAACGATAGAAATTTATGTCAAACCAAACTGTCTAAAAAAATATTTATATTGCTACATGAATCTCTTTGCACAAAACTACAAACCCTATCTCAAGTTTATTCATCCCCTCCTGGAGACCATACAGATAGACCTCTCGCTCTCTTCCAGACTCTCTCCGTCTCTTTTGCAATTTAAGCAAACGAAAGAGTCTCATAATAATTCTCTCTTCTCTCATCCCTCCGCAAACTCGTAGCATTGAGCGAGTAATCGTAATAATAGTAATAACCAATATGGACTCTTGAACAATGGTTGATTGCAATGGGCAATTTCCATTTCTATGGATGGAGCCAACCAAATGCTTTTCATATCAGGTCGATCCTTTTATTTCTTCTCCTCCTCATATACAAGATTCCATAAGTGATTCTATACCCCATCAATATAAAACTATAGTCATATATCCCAACCAAGAAAAAAAAGCAATCAATCCAATAGAATAAGTAACGTTTGTATAACTATTTGTAGCAGAAAAGTGGTAATCCCATACACATGAATGAACCCATGAACACACACTGGAATCCATTGTCCTTAGCGATCCATCGACAGAGCCAAGAAGAAAAGGAAAATCAATGGATTTTCATATTGCATAAGCAAAGGAATTAAAAATGTCGCCCCTCTTGTACACATCTCTCGATATCTTGCCCCGTCACACCTGGTCAACATAACGACATCCATATTCCCTCCTCTCTTTTGTCTAAAATTGTATCCACCAGTAATATACCCTAGAAATGTATTGATTATTTATTAAAAACCCTTCGACTCATCGAATACCCTGTAAGAGAATACTTTCGTATGGAAATTATATTTTTATTCCACAGGACAAATTTTTCTCTAGGTACCTTAGCCCCACATCCTTTATATATGTGTGTACATAATCATTGTCACATCTCTGAAAAAAATATCCTGATTGGGATGCTTACAGTTTTCATTTCATTTTACCCTCATCTCATCTCTCTCACATCCCTTATCATTTTTTTCCCCTTGTCATGCTGTGGAGAGGGAGGGCGAGAATAATAAAAACTATTCTTTTCTCCTTCCTTGGCAAAGGCAGTGATTACCGAGAAGATGATGATGATTATTAGGACATAACCTTGATCTTTGGGATTTTTATGCACAGCAGCAGTCAACTGAGATTTGTGTCCTTGTATAGCTATGTGTGACTGTGACTGTGTGTGTAGTGCACGGAAATATTAATAATCTCAAATATCCTTTTTTCCTTCCAATTCTCTCCACAAGCTAGACAGCTTGCCCTGCCAAGCATTAAATGCTAGAGTAAAGCTGACAAAACAAAGAGAATAAGTGAGAGAGAGAGAAGGATTGGAAAAGTTTACTCTTGTCTGTTGTATTTTCCTCTCTCTCTCAGCATATCGTCCGGATGATGACGATATATGTTGTGAACCCTTATCAATCATTTTTTCTTTTACTCTTCCCTGCACACATTGTAATGCACGATAGCTCAAGTTAAATCATCCAACCGTTTCATCCATATAAGCTGGAGAAGTGTAATGATAATGGTAGAAAAAAGAGAGAAGAGTACTTAAGAATACTTTTTTCTTCTGGACCCTATTTCCTCAATGAGAGGTGAGCTCACAAGATATTTTTCCCTTTCGTGGTTATATTAGGTCAGGGAGGTGTGGCACTCTTTCATTTGCTTCAGTGAACATCATCGCACACACACACAACACGACTATGAGAGGAAGCAGGGGAGAGAGAGTGATACCGAGTCAAATAGAGATTAAACCCGGGGTACACTATAGGAATATCCTTTTTTGTGTGAATCTCTAATACCCTAAGAGAAGGCTAAGCTTCTTCACGTAACGAATGTTTGATTACGGATAAAAACTGCTCAAGATATCTTTACTTATGTATGCACATAAAAAATAGATATCCATCCTCTTTCATTCTGCAAGGAAAAAAGTAAATACAGAGAAGGGTATTTTATGATATGAGTGTACACTCATCATTTTTTCGTGCTGAGTTGCTTGGTTAAGAAAAAATTCCTTTCTGTTGAGATGATAGACGGATGGATGATGGTATACAATCTAGGTATAATTTCCATGAGGTTTTCCACTAAAATTGTAATTATTGATGATTATGGCAATTATAATGCATCGAGTAATAAAGCTGCTGTAGATACCTAGAAAATGTGAGGATTGTATGGAATTTTGAGAGTTTCAAGGTGTGCCTCCAGAAATCATTTTGGGGGGAATCATTATCAAAATCTTAGATGAACATTCTTTATACATTATCCGCATCTTTCTAGTATTTGCCATGCCAAAATATATCTTCCTGTGTTAGGATTTATAAGGAAAAATATATTTGTCTTAGCAGCGTCAAACCTTGCAAATTTTAAAAATAATTAATACTTCACTATCCACATATCTCGCTGATAACCTTTAAAAACAACCACCGCAGCGGTATATTTCATCAAACTGTATTCATAACTTTCAAATTTCTCTCCTTAAAAATCCAATTCTTCCCTGTCGATGATGTAATAGCTGAAATATCACAAACGAAGCTTAACTAATCGAGTTAATTTTTCTAAAAATGTATTGTTTTTCCTTCAATCTTTAACTTCTATTCCTCCACCATTACAAATGACAGAAGGAGGTCAAATCTCCCCAATACAACCTTAACACATTCCAGTCGTGCTTCACAGCATGTTATAATCTCAGACCTTGAATTGAGGATGTATATGTGCATTACCAGCAACTACAAAAAATGCGTCACATCAACAACTCTACAATCACAACTCTGAAAAAAATCCCCTCTGATCATTACGCTTCTGTGTGCAAGAACAAAGTTAATTTTTGTGTCTTTCTTTGCAATTTTTTCTCTTTCCACAAAAAAATCAAAGGATGACGCATTGATGATCATTTTGACCTTCTCTCAAATCCCAAAAACAATCCCAAGCTGAACGCATCCCAACAGGAAAAAAAATTACATTATGCACTGCATAAGGTGTCGTTAATGACGAGACACAGGTAGCTCAAAACTTTAGGAATTCCTCCAGGTGGAATTAATAATGAAAGGGAATAATTTTTCAGACAGCCCGCAAGTAAATACAGTATCCACAATCTAATGATACAACTCCACTCTACAATAATTTTCCTCAAGTGGTTTTTATTCATTCATCTTATATGCATAAAAATATTAGCCATCATCCATCTCATAATCTGGGATCAGACTCCCTAAGGATTTTTCAAAGATAAATTATTAATTCCTTACGGAAAGTGGACAAGATTATTAGAGATGAAATACAAAAAGACGAAGATGGCAATACTCTCATCTTTTTTGACCATTTGCCAGCCCAGCAGATATAACTTGAAGGCATTGTTATAAAACATATCCTTTGAAGAAGCTCACAACTTATACTTGGGTCAATAGCTAACTGGGAGTTTTTTATTGATACTTAAAAGCTTGTTGGGACTGTTGTAATATTATAATCAGGGAATAAAAAGGCAGACTCTTTTTTCCAGGACGGGTGCAAGCTAAAAAAAAATTATCTGTGTATATCTATACATGACTAGGTAATCATTATATATTCCAATTTCGATACATATTGACATATCCCCAGCATAGACATGAATTCTCCAGTCTCTACAATCTTTAACCACCACACGGCTTCAAAAGAGGAACAGTTTTAGCTGAAAAAAATTACACATGCATCATGATGCATGCATAATATGCATATGTATCGAGAAGTTGAAGGGATTATTACATAATAAAAACGTATGGATTTGAACAGGTGCCTTTCTCACACGGCTTGAATGCTCGTGCATCCATTTAATATTCTCTAAAAAAAAGTTTTCCATCCAATGTATAATATTACTCTGGAAGGAACCGAGCAATATATAAAATATATGCACATCTAGGTTTGTTGTATACACAGTGTCGAACGTGCACTGACGACTTTTGAAGAGCTTATAATCCAGAAAAAATCATGATGATGATGATCCCATAATAATAATATTATATCACCTTCTTCCCGTTCACCTCTCCGTGTCTATTTTTGATCCGTTTTTCTACCAGCAATTTTTTTTCGTGCGCCTCCTGTCTTGTTTCACGTTTTACTTACTTTTCATTAGCTTGCCGTGTTTAACATGATCTTTTTTGGGTTTTTCTAACCACCTATGTCTGTCCGAGTTGTGTTTTGGTTCCGGCTGTAGAAATTGTGAGAAAAGAAGATCTCCTTTTTATTAAGTATAGGTAAAAATGAGACTACATGATCATCCACCTTCTGCAATATGTTAGCTTTGCTATGCATGTGTCCAGGGATATTTGGACAGAGTCGCCTACAGCGAATTATGTTAATGAAGGGTTGAAAACAAGTTTTTGGAGAGTGTTAAATTCTTGAATATTAATCCCTCTCCGATTTAAATCTTGCCTAAATGAGTATGAAGTATTTATTACTCGTCGATTCTTCCACTTATACCCTGGTAATATTCCTGTTTTGTCTACACACCAAAAGACACACATGCTCTCTTGAGAAAATAAAAATTGTGGGTGAATATATAGAAGAAAAAAATCATAAGGGTGGTTTTCTTTTTCCCTCTAGTTATCTAACAGGGCTATGTATGTTTGTGCATTGCCGAGCAAAGCAAGTGCGAAGAAGGGGCAAGAACAACTGCATAATATGAAATATTAGTCAATGTCAAAAAGTCCGAGCATATTCACACCAGGATGAAAACAAAGACATGATGCATGCGATTATGCACTCGCCACAGAGAAACACATATGGAAAAGGTTAAGCTTTAAAACATACAGTGAGTCGCTTCATCCTCAAGTCGTATTCAAAGCTTTTGTCTTCTCATTCATGCTTTTTTTCCCTGGAAAAAATCTTTCCTGTGAACAATGCATTCTTCATCTCACCATCTCATAGGAAATATCCTGATACCGCAATAAATCCCATCTTCGTCTCGTCTCGTCCACGATAAGACTTTTATTATGTATCAAAAAATCCTTTGCATAAGAAGCAAGCTTCCTTGGATTTTTTTCCGCATTGGGAAAACAAGCAGCTCACCAGATCACCACTGCTTGTGTGGATATCTCGAGTATAAATACGTGTTCATTTATGGGCTCTCTGTGTGTTGTGTGCAGTGAGTAATGTGCATTCTTGCATTCCTCGTGCCCATCCATCTTCCTTCTTTTCACGTAAATGCCCGTATTACTCCTGTGTTGGTTAGTTCACGCTGCGAATTACTTGCTCCGTGATTATCTCCTTAAAGATGGGAAGAGAAGGAAAATATGTGAAAATTGTTAGAACC
Organism: Sinodicranocentrus sp. ZH6; assembly: GCA_027743935.1. Classification (NCBI taxonomy): domain Eukaryota; kingdom Metazoa; phylum Arthropoda; class Collembola; order Entomobryomorpha; family Entomobryidae; genus Sinodicranocentrus; species Sinodicranocentrus sp. ZH6. Next base: position 90,273 of record JAHZNA010001565.1, read on the forward strand.
GCGTAGCTCGCAACATTGCATTGCACACAAAGTTACACACCTTCTCAAACCAATCCATCTTCTCCCTTGTTTGTTGTAATATGAGGATTTACACGACGCAAAAATGCACATTTTTAATCCACCTTTTCCCATCTGGGATTTTTATACCGATCAAAGAGGAAAAACATAATTGCACAAGGAGGTACATAATGTATACACGTAATCTGCATGGATTGTAATTACGCACATGGAGCATATATCTGGAAATGATTTTTGTAATATATCTTGATCACTAGGATAATCTGCATTGGCGATGATGAGGTTGGCGTCAGCATATGAGATTTTGTATGTCAATACCCTATCCTTATATCTGTGATCACGTACGTACCCAATATTTTTTCTCAAAATCACGGAATGACGTGTGATGAATAGCTTATGCTTGCTTCTCCTCTCTGTATTATTTTTATGACAGATTTTTACGTAAAATATCCATTTTTCATTTAAGCATCGACAACCATGATTCATGAAGTTTTGCGGCCAATGGGAATTCACACTACTTAAAATATATTCACCGCATCCCCACCACATCACCGAGAATAATATACACAAGGATGTAGTTTATTTAGCAATGAGTCCCTGGTATTGGGAATACTTCATAGTTAAATATAAATTCATAAAAAGAATTAAAAAATAAAGAGTGGATAAATCTGTGGAAAACATTGACAGAGTCAATTGCTTCTTTCATGATTATTTTTCCTTTTCGAGGTAATAAATGAAACACGAGCTTTCATGATGATCATATAATAGGGATTGGTATAAAAACGAGCGGACGCTGAGAGTTTGTATGCACATGAAAGTATTATGATTGCCTTTGTTTTGTTGTGTGTGCTTGCACATGCATAGTTTTTAGTAAAGCGAAAAAAAGAAGAAGCAAAACCCAGGATATTTTCAATGTGCGGTGACCCTTTGTAGGAAAATGTGTAATTGTGGTGTTTAAAAGGGGAAAAGAGCGGAAGTGGATTTTTTCGAGGGGATAATAATAATTGATAATTTCAGCTTGAAATTTCCTACTTTTTGTAAACCATAAAGAATTAATTGCTGTTAGACACACGAGAGGGAATTCAATGAATTTTTCGTTTTCATTCTGGTAAACAAACCACTTCAAATGGATGACTCTTAGCTGGTTCGTTTTTAGTGTGGTGGCTGGAATATTACCGGGGCTGTGAGAAGGAGGGATAAACGTTTCCTAGAATGGTGCCTAGTCTGGGCTAAAATGAGGGACACAACAAACTTTGCCTGTTATAATTATCGGTCGTGCGTACCTACGCAAACTTTAGAGGTTACTAGTGTTCCAGATGGAAAACCAAAACGAAATTTGCTGCAATATTTTATGCATGTTTTACTCGGCAAAAAATTTTTTTTGCGAAAATTAATAAATCTCGCTCTCTGAAGATCGTAAGTCGGAATCGGAATTCCGGTATATGATACTTACTACGGTTGACAAATTCGAACGTTCCTATTTTTAAAATTCCATTTAAATACAAGCATAAACTCCGTCGAAATTTAAAACCCAAGTGTTCTCCACTTTATACAAATTTTCTGCTCCGAGCCATCTCATCACTTTTTTTCCTTGGTGAAGCGCAGAAGCTTAATTGTGTTAAGAAAAAAAGTTGTTAATGAGAATGAGACTGCAACTACCCAATTTTTTACTCACATCTTCCTCTCCATTTAAAACTTTTAAACCTTCCATTCCCACTAACTTTACAATTCCTTGGAAAAAAACTCTCTTCCAGACTGTGACTACAATCCCGACGCGACGACATTGTCCCCATATATAAAGCCTTTTTTGAGTGAGATATTGGAAAAAGTTGCTCCCATCATCCCCATTCATTAAGTTTAAAATTAGCAGTTTAATTAGGTTGGCAGTACATTTTTTTCTCAAAACCCGCTTGAGCTGTAACACAAGATGAGATAATTAAACCTTAGAATGAATTTCCCCTAAAAAAAGTTTTGCAACTTCCCCTCAGAATGCATCTTATTACATCACTCTCCAGGAAAAAAGGGTAATTTAACGACTTTTGTACATTTTAATTTGTTCATATCCCCTTTTCTTTCTGGAGACGAGAGGCTCCTCTCTCCTAACGATAATTTCCTTACAAGTCCATTCTCATTCGGTGAAGAAATAAAGAAGAAGAGAAAAAAACACATCTTCGAACAAGAGCCAAGTCACGGTTACAGCATTACAGAGAATGACTCGGTGATGACGATGACGCCATGCTAATCAGCAAAGGCTGAATGCATCTCTCCCAGTAGCGGAATTTTTTTCTCCATTCCCTCAACAACAACACGAGCAGCGTAATTAATAACTTTCAAAAGAGCAAAACCTCTCCTTCTGTTCATTGCTCATCCTCCTTTTAAAGCCTCTTACAGTGGCACGATGAATAATTAAAGGTCAAAATCCTTTCGGAAACTTTTGCCATAATGACAAGTCAGTCTTAGCAGCCACCTGTCTATTACATATTGTTGGCCAATTTGTTAGAGATGTGGGTACATAGTAGACATCAAAATGTTTCCATTTTTTCCTTTTATTTTTTTTCATCCCTCTCAACTATACCACCTCAACATACTATATTCATATTAAAATCTCGTTTTTCCCTTCAAGGAGGAGGAGAGAAGTGTGAATGAAGAAAGTTTTTTACAAAGGTGGCAGCTTCTCCACCTCATGAAATATTGTTCTTGTGCCATTTAAGACAACGAGATAAGACACTTTGTATGTCTAAGGATGAGTGTATATCATCTTGCCTAAGTACATAATCACCATATTCCTTGCACATGAAGAAAAGGAAAAGAAAATTAAGAATTTTCATATTAGCCCAGCTGTGCTCACACAACGACGCTGGCGCTTCGACATTTTCAAACGGTGAAGAGACAGAAGGTGCCAGAAAGACAGCTTCTGGTTGCTCTCATACAAAGTGTATCTAATTAACCATACTTTTTTTTCTGTTCTCTCACCTTTTCCTTAATTCACCGTCATCATATATTTTTCAAAAATCACTAATGATGATATGAACCTTTCAAGCTTCCCCGTGATTACTTAATGCTACCTATAAGGAAAGTTTGTATTGAGGAAAGTTTAATAATGTCAAGTCTTATCTTGGGGATATTATTAAAAGGAAATTCCTCTTGAAACGGATCCATATTATAATATCATTTTTTTCAATATATTTATGTATATATATAAAACCCCAATCTTTTTTTCTCGCTAATTCTATTTCAACATTTTGAAAACTTGTTAAAAGCCATCCTGATGATATGGATTTCATGGGATGATAACGGACATAATAATTTTTGAAAGGGATCGATAAGATATGGTATTTTATGAGTAACACGAACCCACAACAACTCACATTCCCCCTTGTCCATTCCATTTTGACCTTTTCATTATCTCTCATTGCGGCAAGAGGTAAATGACGCATTTAATAAATTCCTCATCTATACCCGTGCCCGTTCAACCTAAATCGAGTTCAGTCCACCTCTCTCTCATGTGTGTCGTGTTCTACTAGAAAAGTAAAGGATATGCTTTGCATCTCTCACACTCTAATATTTATCCCAACCCTCTATAATCCATTTATTGATCTCTCTCTCGAAAAAGTAAACGACTGCTAAACGATTTTCTTGATTAGTGCTCTCCATCCGCATAATATACCTTAAGATGCGGAACGCGCTTGTAGTTTACTCTTGTGCAAAACATGGTCATCTTTATAATATCCTGTCATATCGTGCCGTCCTCTCGAGAAAAAAAAATGGTTGAGGTTGTGAAGCGTCTGCTAAAAACATTAAACAATTCTTGATTTGTTATCTTCGCTTTTTTACATGGGCTGTAAATTTTATTGCCAAAAGGATGTGCTCTGCATTAGTACTCTCAAGAAAAACGGGGACTTTTTTCTTCTTTAAGCTACCACCAAAGAGCAACAACATTTTATACTAAAGTACCACCGACTGATGACTATGACTTGTCTTGAAAAATATATATAAGTCTTTACACAGTCAACATGGACATCGGTTCTGATTCATCAATAAGTAATAATAATAAATGGATGAGAGTTTGGTTAGCTTCATCTTTTTTTTCAAAGATATTGAGACTCTTTCGAGAGAGTCTGAAAAGAGAAAAAAAGGAGTGAAGTAGAAAGGGAGAAGCTCACTCTGCTTTAATTCTTTTCAGGTAACATGATCCACTCACTCTTGTTTCATGCCAAAAATCCCCTTATAAATGTAGCATCTTGCTCACACCCATTTTCTACACGAAAAAAATCCTCAACATAGCCGTGTAAAGCTTAACCCTGTAAAACGTCAAGAGGGATGGAGATTTAAGGGGAAAAAACTGTACTCTTTAGAAAAGAAGCATGATTACTGATTAACGATAGATTGGTTAATGTGGAAATCATGATTGCCTCGAAAAATTCTTTTCTGTTGTGCCAATGTCCTCACTGTGTGGCTGCTTTTTTAGAGTGCACTCCTCAACTATTGATGGTTGGTTGGATGTCCGAAGAAAAGTGATATGAGTTGAAAGAGTAATTTTTATGAGTTGTTCAAGTCTTCCCCAATAAGATACACAATGGAGGAGAGAGACGAAAATAAAGAATGTTTCTTTTTTGGTGAGTGCGTGCGTGGCTCGTTTTGCTCCCAAGTTCGTTTTCTGATCGTAAAAAATATTATGGGCGAAAATCACACAAGGAAAAAAATGGTCAGGAATGGGAGCGGATTGATGATGAACAAGAAGTGGAGGCAGGTGGTACAAATTTTTTAATGAATTATTGGATCATAGTACAAATTTAGTTTACTTGTTCGAAATTGAGCTTGCCAATTTATTTTTCATTACACTGAGCAACTCAATTCGACAATTTGACCATTCTATGTAGTATATAGCTTATTTTTAAGAAATTAGTATTTTATAACGTCGTCGAAAATACCCAAATATTCACAGTTATTTTTCCCTAAACCTTTGTCCACCGTTTGCAACCTCATTTTCGCCACCGTCATCCTCCCATGCAATTTTTTTCTCTCTTCCATTCACAATAACGAACATCCTCATCCTCCTCTCATTCTGCAAAAAACGTATTTAGCCAAAGGTATTAACTAAATTTAAGCCGACTAGCTTTATTTCATTATTACCATTATTTCCCAAAAGACTCTTCTCTTTCTCTCCTTTAAGTTGTCAGTTAGCTTAAACATTGTTCACGAAACATGACTTGTCTCTCGGTACAAGTTCAATTGGCAGAATTTAAGATGAAAGGAAAACAACTAAACAGGCGGATGGTTTTGTTGGGCCAACGCCCTTATTGATTGAATACAGCAAGAAGAATGAGGTCTCAAGAAAGAAAAAAACGCTTTAATTTTTCCTTCTTCATCTTATATCCCTCTCTCCCTCTCGCCACACTATAAAATTGAATATAATGGTAATACACACATGAGCCTCCATATGTATATTTATGTTTATGCATTTTCACTAATAACCCTAATGGCTATATAGCCTGGCTCTGATTAGGGAAGAAAAACATTCCCCTTTTTAATTCATACCTATAAAAATATCAAAAGAGGACCATTGTTTACAAAATGTGAAAGATATGTCGATAATGATTTCAGCTTGTAATATAAATAAAGTAGACAAGATGAGAATGAGCTCTGAAATCTCTGTTTCGTACTTAGCAAGAGTGACGCCAGACAGACAGGTAGGTAGGTAGAGCAGGTACCCCACTAGGGGGAGAAAAAATCGATGAGCGAAATGGACGCAAGAAAAATAATGAGTTTTAATAGGTGTACAAATAACTTTATTAATTTCCATCAGCGAGCCTCTCACTCGAGATATAAAACCTTCGTATAACTTTTTTTATATATATATTTATTTTAGAGAGGATATAGGTATGTGTGATAATCTGTAATATATACAGAGAGCAAAGTGCTCTTGATTCTTGTGCGAGAGAGAACCAGTTCAGTACGAAAATGATTTTTTTATATCGTATTATATTGATAATGATGATGATTGCCATTTATAAAAAAGTAGTGGCCAATTAAACGTCTCGTTTATTACTCACTGAGCATTCATAACATCTCATATGATGAGGAATCGCAATCAAAAGTTATTTACAGGGAAGTCATGAATTCATGGAGGTCCTTTTCGTCTAATTTTTTTTTTCATTTGAGGGATATGGAGTGCATACAAAAAGTTATGAGAATATAATAAGATATATGAAAATTGATATGAGATCAAAAAAACATTCAAACTATTAGTACAGGTGAAGTATTTATGATTGTGTACTCACTACTAATATAAAGTAATCAGAGGAATGTCGATGAAAACTCATTAACCTCTCAGTACAAATTTATCTTTTAGAGAATAAATGACATTGCGGTAAAGATGGTAGCTGGCTGGGGTTTTATAGGGTTGTCGCTGTGTGTGGCATTTTTTCGCAATGATAATACATAGGAAACTATTTCACTCTAATAACGACTTTCATTGTCATTAATACAAAATGTGCAGCAGAATCTACATTATAATCGTATTTTATTTATTTATACAAATTTTATAAGAACGTGGAAACATTTCTAATCCTAACCCCAAAATTTGAATCCAATCCTCCCTCATCCCATCCAGCTTAAAAATTCACACATTTCTCTCCTCTTCCCAGATTTATCTTCTACATCACAATAATATCATTGCAACTCATGGACTCAAGACGTACGTATGTACATCAAAAACATTTTTCTTCCTTTTCTTCTCCTCTTTTTACATCCCACACTCATTTACATTTACACAACAACACCAACTTCACTCTCATGTCGATGTCGAGAGGAGTGAAAAGCTGTGCCATGTCTACCTGTCATGTTCCTCGTCACTCACAGATTAATTTCCTTTTTGTATTCTCTCTCTGACTAAAACTCTTTTTGTCAAGATGGAATGCGCTCCATTATTTCCCTTATTATTACTATTATATAATGAAAACATACACACATGAGCTAAATACACAGAAAAAAATTATCCCAACTCTTCCACTTCTAAGGTCATTGGTTTTTATACAGACGTGTAATAACTAATAATAATGATTATGCAGATCTCTTATTCCTTCACGAAGCTCAACCATGTACTAATTTTTTCCACTTTGATAAACCCTCTCTCCATCCAAGTTGTAGGTTGTAGCTCATTTTAAAAGATGATCAATTACAAATAACAAAATAATTGCGTTACAACATCAACTCGAGAGAGAGAGAGAGATGAATCCTCGAATTAAGTGGAAGGGAGCTTTCCACGGAAAATTACTACCATCAGATCTCACCCACCATCTTGGCTATATCCCTCTTACAAATATCTGTCTTACATCCCACAATCATATCATACCTTTCACGCAGAGAGCAAAACACTCGGATTGAATTTAAATGAGGTTGGGAATGAGGAGAGAGAGAAAAAACTAGTAAAATCACAAGAGCTATATAATGTGTATGTATGAACATGAAATTAATTGGATTGTATGTAAATAGAGTTGAGGTAATGTGTCAGCATGCATATGTATATCTTTATCAATCATATTTTTTTTCATTTCGTCAAAACTTCCACTTTTTCCTTATACCATGTTCCAACAGTGGAGGATGTTGTGGGGGTACGTACGTACACCTTCTGGAAATAAAAAAAATATTCAGGGCAGCAATGAATTTCGAGTATAGCCAGATGGCTCAAAACTGGCTTAATTTGCATCCAATGACAATCATCATGATGAAATGTCTACTTCTTTTTCTTTATCTTCAAGTGGGATCGTTAAAATCATACTGATGGTAATAGACATCATCGGCGGTATTTAAAAAATTCATTTTTATACTTTGTCCTCATCCTCCACTCTATAGAAAAGTTAACAAGGGGCTTGCTATCCTAATCAGATATTCATCGGGAAAGAGCAGCCAATTACTATTTTCATTCAAGAAAATATCCTCTCATGGGACAAATCTTGGTCAAGTTTTCATCTCCGAGAAAATGACAGCGAGTTTTGTGAATAACTTGAACGGCCAAATGATATTTTGATTTTATATGTTAAAAGCCCAACACCATAGATTCATCTGACATCATTATTACGAATGTAAAGATCTACATATCACCTATACAAAAGTAATGACGATGCCAACGATGTCACAAAGTAACTCTGAGATCCATTTTATTTCGCAGTTAGACAAATAACCATAATTTTTTCTCAATTTCCTTTATAACCGACTGAGCTAATTTACTCTGAAGACATTCCCTATTTTATCATATCATCCTCCAACTTGTTTGACATTTACATAAAAGCCTGTTGAAAAGAAATTGGAGAAAATTATAACAACCCCGCCTGTTATCACACTTTATCATCAACTAAACTTCGCATCATCAACTATGTTCAAAGATTCATCCATTCACAAGACAATGTCCATTTGAGTCGAGTTTAGAAGCTGGTGACAGTTTATTAAAACCAAGTTCCTTTTCAGAAAGGAGCAAGCGGTAGATTTAAAAAAGATAATCTATTTTCAGACTCTTTTTTTTATATCGCACTGCATTTAGCCGGCAACAAAATCCTTCCGACAATTGAATAAAACAAATTCCTCTCAAACATATATTATTATACATATCCGTGTAGGAAACATGAATCAAAAAATGACTTCAAGCAACCAGCCAGCGCAATGCGGACAAGTTTCTCAAAAAAAACTCACCCACAAACCCTTCTCCTGTCTTTAAAAAAACCTTCATTCCTTTCGCCAGACACGTCTTTGGCACTTCACTTGACTCTTGTTAGAAGGGAGAAATAAGAGCACCAAGCTCTCAAGGAGTACTAATATAATCATTCCAATCATCAAGGGAAAAGGTCAACGAGTAATTTTCAAGAGTTGCATCATCATTTATGATTTGAGAGCTCCTCCTCCCTCCCCTCTACATCTCCTGTCTTGTACAAGTAAACAACCTCTTTTTTCCCTCTCTCTCTTTCCTCTTAATAAAGACGAAAGTCAAGTGCCAGCTCCAAAAAAATCAGACTGTGAAGGAGAGAGTGAATCTGCCAAAAAAACGAGAGAAAGACGGAAACCAGGAGAAAACAGATATTATTAACAAGCCCTCTTCCTCCCTATACCATTTATAGTTATTGTTGTAGTGTTATATACAAGCTTAGGAAAATCTTTAAACTTTTTTCTTCTTCCCTTGACAAAAAACAAGAACAAGCTTGGGTGTCTGCTTATATGTCTCTAGTATGAGGGGTTTCTTTGCCGTTTTTTTGACATCAACAAAAAAATCTACTTCTTTTCATTCCCTCCTGATTATTATTTTCTTCCTGTGTGTGTGTGTGTCTGTCTACATGTGTGGAAAAAAGGCTAGAGTAGTGAAAGTAAAACGAGTCTTCTTTCATCATCCCATGATCGTCATCATCATCATTCCTTCCTTCCTTTTCTTTCCTGACCTTAATAAGGTCTTTTCCAGTTTAGAGCTTCAAATTTAACTTATTCCTCACTCGAAATAAACGAGACAAGAAAAACTCAAACATTTCACGTTTTTTAGTACCATAGTGCATATCCAATGTGATTGGAGGGGGATATGAGAGAAAGTAATATTATTGAGAGTATTGGTTTAAAGAAAAGGAAATACTTTTTTTCTTCCTTTCTTCAATGAAATATCCCTACGTTTTTTTTCTTTTCATCTTGAGAAAAGGAGTTGCGTGGTATACTGTTTAGGTTTTCCTTTTATTCTTCAAAATGATGATTTTCCTACAAGAAACGTGAAATGTGGAATATAATATGGGGAGGGTAGGAAAAAGAAAGGAAATATTTTTTATATTATTTTCTTTAATATAGACATACAATATTGGGCTAAAACTGATCATCATCATCACCATCATCTTCATCACTTCCAATACTCTATTTCATTGTAGGCCTTACACACTTTGTGTATTAGAAGCTCAAGAGAAAAATATTGTTCAGCAGGGGAAATAAGAGAGAGAAAGGAGAAAGTTGCTTCCCATTTTTTTATACTTTCTTTCCTTAACAAGACAGTGCTCTTGTGAGAAAGAAAAAAAATAAGAAGGTGTTGTATGAATTGATGTGAGATGAGAGAGAGAGAAAGAAAAGAAAGAAAGTATATTGGTTGGAGAATATCTATGAGAAAAAGCTACATAGTTTGAGCTCTCTGTCGCGTTCCCATTTTATAGTGTTTCCCACTGCCAATGACATGAATTCTCAAAATGTAAGATTACCCTTGGCTTCTTGGTAATTTTTTACACGTACACTTTCTCCTCCTTACGCATGCATCATATGAAATATATAAAAAAGAAGAAAAAAAGTAGCAAAAAAATAAAAATTCCCACTTCCGTCTGCTCCTGATAGGTGGAGAGTTTTTCAAATAAACTGATAAAATATGGAAGTTTCCCTCAACCATTTTCTTTCTTAAATATTTCAACTCTTCTTTCACGAGATAAAAAAAATCTCAATTTTAATTAGCTTCCTCTTCCAGCCCCCAGCTCGGGTGGACTCTGGGAAGCCTTGAAGATTTTTTTATTTTCTCTAGTGAAAGATGAGGTTTTAGCCTTAGGTCCATCTGAAAAATTAATGTCCATAACTCACCAAGATGAGTTTTCTTGAGCGTCTCGCATTATCTGACTTTTTGCTCTTGTTCCATACATTTCACAATGTGTGATATTTCCCCTTCCAACACCATATCCCACCAAAAAAACCAGTCAAGGGGGAAAAGTTATTATAACTCGTGTGTGGAGAATGAGAAAAAAAGTCACCACACCGTTTTTCTCTCTCCTCTGCCCAGTTCAAGTTCAACTGTAAAAGTATCTATCCCGAGTATAAACACACTTTTCCCCCTAATCCTATTCCTATTCTGTGATCAAATGACATACAAGCTGAGGCTTTAAGCTCTCATCCTTTTTTACAGTTTGTCCAGAGCTGCACACAGACAAAGTAATGTAATGCAATGGAATGCTCCATAAGTATCATTTCCCCGACCATTATAAGCGCTCCAATGGTCCTCTAATATGATGATGACGGCGTTACAACTCCTCTCACCAGTCTCTTATCTTTTTTCTCAAGGATTTTCATTTCACAACATGATCGGCTTCAACCAACCTACACAAAAAGAAGAAAAAAAGTGAAAACGGTGATCTCAAAGGTTTTCTCTCCACTTCACACTTACACACACACACACTCATTTCGCCAGTGTTTTCCTTCTAAAAAAAGAAGGACCACTCGCATTCCCTGTTGTATATGAGATGGCAATAATGGGAAATACACTATTTTCTTCCTCCTTTCTCATCTGTTTTGTTCACAACTAGTGGACATACGTTGTGGAACGAGTAGAATCCAAAAATGTTCAGAAGCTCATGTAAAATTATATTATTGTCAATGGTCCATTATCCCGAGTTTTTTCTTACTAGCTTCATCCTCCACACATTTCTTCTTTGTGATCTCCACTTTTTTTTACCAATGAACCATTTCTCCCATATTGTGGGGAAGATCCTTACCCTAAAGATATTATCTCTGGTATATAAGGTGACTTTTTAAAGATTTTTTTTCTCTCAGAATGAAATTTGCTTTTGGCTCAGACTTCCGTCTTGCGGCAATACTTGTTCTTGGTATCCTGTCTCTAATCCTGGTTTCTTTTTTCATAAAAAAAATCTTCTCGTAGAAGAAATCCGTCGAACAAGAGGGATACCTTTAGTATACGAAAAAGACTGAAGGGATGACCGGTGGAGCGAAACAGAGACTTATAAGATATACCTATAGAATGAAGGAGAGAGTGAGAGCGACAAGATTTGTGTATCTGCATTAGTGTTACGCTTGATAATAGTTATGTTCCTTATAGTGCATCTGGAGAAAGATTTGGTTTTCAACTTGGCTCGATATATATGTATCAATATCCATATGAGTATTTTTTTTCTGGATAAGAACAATACTTTCTTTTTTCTCTAAAGGAGGTACATAGGAGAGAGAGAAGGACGAGAGAAAAGAAAATGAGTTCTTGAATTTGACTTCCCATTTTCTCCTTTAATCTTTTTCAGACATTTTCCAATAACTTTACGAATTATGTAGGATAACCACGGAATCGACCGCGTGCTCAATTCTTTTAGATGAATCTTGTTTGAAGGAAGTAAAAAAGATCTCACATGGAGCTACAATAGCTACACACATTCCACCACCAAAGGAGAAGCCCACTCTGGCATAAAAAAGGGAACAAACCTTCCTCCACAATTTTCATCCTTTTGCTTAAGCCAAAAGTGTGGAGGAGGAAGAGAGGGAGAAAGTGAAGACCTCTTTTTTCTCTGTTAAAGAGGGAGAGAGAAAGATTTGTAGAAAAAATACATATATCGAAAGCTCAGATTGTTCTTGGGGAGTATTACGAGTCGATTTGCAGTAAAGATTAGGGTCCATCCATAAGATGAAGAGAGCCATTCTCGAGGCTTATCTCACTGATAGAATTATTCAGATCAGTTTCCTCTCTCAGACTTATTCCAATAGAAAGAGTGTAATATAGCAAGAGAGGAAAGTAAAAGGGAAACAAAATGCTTGCAAGAGATGAGCCTCCATTACTATTACTTTTTTGTCCTCGTCTTCAATCTCTTTCGCCCCTTTTTCCTCAAACAAAACTACTATTAGTTTCTCTCTCCTTACAACACACTCATTTATCTCACCAGTCGAGGACCATGTGAATGAGTAAAGAAATCGTTACATTTATTCCTCCAAAAAACCAAGATTGGAGTGGAATGAGGGATGAAATGATGAGATATGAGGGAGCGGAAGAAGGACACAAAAAGAAGTCTATAAAATGTGTGCAAGACTGATTGGTAAAATATTATCCTAATTCGAAGATTGTCTTTGCTTTGCCTTGTGTATTGAATTGGAGTAACGAATCGATCTTTTTATTACATTCTGACACATGTATTTAAAATTAAACGTTGACGACGTTGAAATTAACATTCAACATACCTACAAGAATTCTTCAAACGTAATTAAGGTGCATTATGATCTGCACATTCCTTCAAATTTAATAATTACCAATGAAATATCAATGACGTTAAAGTTATCTAAAAGATAAAGATATCTTGCCCACTTTTAAGAGAAAAGTTGTCTAAAAATGAACCAAGCATTTCCTCCAAACCCCTGTTAAACTTTATCCATCCTCCAAACTTAGTAAAGATAATAAAGACGGAAAACTTGTCGGCAAATTTGTACGATGAAAATTAGGTGAAATCAGTGAAGGGAGCGCAACCAATTTTGACAGAGTGGAGTGAATCACATTGTTTTGTTGAAAGCCCACTGTCATTCCTACTGTGCGTCATCTGCAATAAAAGCCCTGCAAGCCATATTGTTCTTTAAAAAAGAGAATAAAAAAACTTGCATTTTTTGCCACCATCATTTGACTCTCCCGTCTGTTGTTTAAATATTATCAAGTATGTATTTCCCTCGTTGTCTCCTCTCTTGGTTGCCTATTATTCAAGAAAACTTCTTTTTCCCTTTTATTCTCTCTCTCTCTCAGCCTCTGACAGAAAAAGGAAGAGTTTTTAACAAGCTGTGAGCTTCACTAGGAAAAGGGTTTGGAGTAAGCAGCAGGAAGAATTATTATATTTTTTTCTTGGTCTTTGTGATAAAGAGGAAAAACGCACAATAATCATCAACTCCATCGTCGTCATCATCACACCATCTCTCACTCGTCTTGTTCTCTTTTCCTTCACAAAAGCCCATCTCGCTTCTGACTTATTTCATCATAATGAGTCCTCTTCTCATATTTATATTCTTCCTTGCTGTTTATTTGTATACAAAACAGAAGGAAAAAATATGGAGGGATGAAACAAGCAGAAAATTTGTATAAAAGGACAAGAAAAAAATATCTATTTTTTGACACGACTCTCAAAAAATGTATATCTTTGGCAAATCAACGCAAACAATGCCCTCATTCCTATTATTGCCACGGTCATTATTACCCTTTTCCTTTGAAAAAAATATAGGAAAATAACAAAAAAAATACCGACCAGTATTAAGATTTTATTCTGCTCTAAATTAACCATGAGTTGAAAAACCCTTTTTGTCTTCTTTCATGGAAATTATTGGATTGCGCAAAACATAAATATAAAAGCTACCTACTCCCCTTTCCTCACCCGAACCTATCTTTCAATAGAAATATAATAACTCATCAGCATAAATATCCTTTCATATTTCATTCGTAAAGGTTTGTTTGTTTAAGCATGTGTATAATATTAAATAAATAGAGAGAATCCTTTATTTAAGATAAAAACTTTTTTTTCTTCTTCAAGATGCTCACTCACTCTTGTCGATTCCCCTTTGCTACAAGATTACGAGAAATATATTGTGTTTGATAGACACAAGAGACAGAAGCTGACATATGGGCAGTGAGTTGGAGAGAAGTGAGTGATTATTATTGTGCGCTTTTTGGCTTGGGGAGGATCTCTATTTGTAAATCAGGGGAAGAAAATGTTTAAGAAAAGGTGTAGGTAGAATTATTCTTTTTTTATTCACATTTTATATCCTTATACCCTCGTATATTCTCCTCTTGAGAGATTGCTACTGTGTCCATCATCATCATCGTAGTCATGATCTCCCTTCTTCATTTGGTTAACAAAAGGGGAAATTATGAATAATAATTTTTTCCCTCTCCTTTCTTAACACAAGATGTGAGGATGGAGCAGGTGAGAGGATGGCAAAAATGAGTTTGCTTGGTTAAAAGATGAAGATCACAATTTGTCGTGAGAAACATTGAAGGGATATTTATTAGGAGTAAAAATATTCAACATTTTTATTGCCCATCGTCATCCTCAACTTGGGAGCTTGGTAATCACGAGAAGGTTTGTTTAATGGGAGCCCTTTTAAAAGTTGCACATTATTGTCGTCATAATGAGGGGCGTTCCTCGACTTTGGTCATCTGTCGTAATCGAATAAATGAAATGTGGGTAGGCAGAGGAGAAGAGGTGGAAATGCTGAATTGAAATATGCTTATTTGTGTATTACAGTCATTTACGGTTTTTATGCACACTATTTGCTTTTTATATCTAAAGCATATCTGGTGGCGTTTCCGGGTTTGGTAAATGGAAAGAGAAACTATATACTCGTCTCTAATTGGTTAATTAATTGTTGGAAAATTGCAAGCATTTTATAATGAGTAGAAGACCATCATTTGTTTTCATCGTGGGTTGTCCCCTTCACATTATTATTTGTAATGAAAATTTATATTAGCTATTTTATAGGCAAATCTCTCTATTAGAGAATCTAGGTCAGTAATTAGTCATTTCTTATTATAACAAATAAAAACAACTGTCATCCTCAGCTTTCTTTCCCGAGGCAATAAAACAAAAATCTTTGAAATGGCGTCAGCAATATTCTTGGCGAGTAATTGCGCACGCGAGAGAGAACCACCGTGGATCATTAATCATGGGATGGCTTAAGGAAATATGAATAATTAGGGTTAATTGCTGCTTTATTATGTAGTAAACTTTCATCAATATATTTCTGATATTTAATCATTGATGTATTGGCTACTATCATATTTTATCTGGAAATGTTCTGCAATAATTTGAATTTACTCTAAAACCTTGGTACGTTGAAGCTACTCAAAAACATTTTCCTTCCACCTTCCAAAATTACCCCCAGAACCTTGAACTTGGCCATCCAACCTCATCTTAAGAAACACCTGGACCTAAGATAAACTTCATTAACCCTTCACAAATTAAACATTTTTTTTCTCAAACCTTTTCTCAAACCTTTTTCTCTGTGTACACAGCACACATTTCCTTTCCTCCTTCCTTAATAGTTTAACACTTTTTTTCATTTACATCTCCCGAAACCAGAAGCTGTAAACACCTTTCCTGTAAAAAAAGAATATCTTGATAGTAGGCACGAAATCTAATGTACATATTTTTAGAATGTGTACACACACATGCTTTTTTTCTTCATATGCACAGTGGCAATACGTCAACCAACCTCTTGCAGTCGTCTGTCGGTCAAACAAACAAAAGTGCATAATATGCAGCCTACATAAGCACTATTCACTCAACCTTTGTAAATATTCTACCGCACGCATTGTACTCTCCTGTCTTGAAAAATATATCGGTGTGGATAAAAAAACGCTTTTAAAGCGTAAGAGGCATTTTTTTATTTGCATAAAGGTAAAAATTTGCTTAAGAGATAAAATCAACCCTCGTCAAACCGGGCACGGGTGGATGCATTATGCCTCCAATCGAGAAATTCGTATTGAAATTATTTTTTTTATCCTTGTGCCCGCTGCCGCAGCTTCTCATTAAAATAGCGTTGGAGGGGAAAAAGGTAGCCGGTATTGAATTGAGGACCTAGGTCAAGAAAAAAGCGAAACATTCATCATCTCTGCATAGAAGCCGAAAGTAATTCCATTATTTTGGTTGACACATGGTATTTAAAATGTGAGCAAAAAACCCCCACCCTCTAATATCTTTCGGTACTTGAAGGGTTGACGAAGGGCATGTCTGTTTGTGTATTTCAAGGGTATTTTAGGGCACCGGCAAGGGAGAAAAATGCTGAATAATTATGCATACATCGGATATCTCTACACTCGTGCTTTGGCAGGTTGATCTGAGAAGAATTAATATGTATGGATGTTAGTTTCAATCACGTGTTTGCATGAGTAGAAAAAAATCCATTTGACTCACATCCCGTTTATTCTTCCTACAAGACAAACCCTTTTCCTCATCGTTTACGTTGCAATGCATCGACCGGTTGAATTTTGTTTTGAAGGAAAAGAGGATCAAATGACGGGACTCCACAAAGAGTATTATATTTTTTCGTAGAGAGAAAAACGGATTTACATATAAGGATATTATGCATGCATCTTGACGTGGGGAAAGGGTTGCATGCTATTATTTAGACAGTGGCTCATGTACATATTCATTACGATTCGGATTTTGAATGAAGTGAGTGAGTTTGTCAGCGTGCTGCAAACGCATTGCGTTGCTTCTGCCTTGGCAGATGTTTTGGCATGTGCCTTGAAGGGTGCTCAGGCAAACTTTTGATGGACCTGATACATTTCTTTGCATATAATCATTTACTACTACTTTTGTTTTTTGACTGCATAATGCAAACCTTGTTGACGACTAATCTACTTCTACGTATATTTGAAATAAAAAAAAAGAATTATTAACGCCGTGCAAGTATAACGTTAAAATAAAAATTTCCTTTTTACCGCAATTAAACTCAATAAATTGGAAATAGACTTGTGTGCAGCATACAAATAGCAATATGATTTCCTACATATTGCAATGGCAATATTCTATTTTCTTCTAACGAAAAAAAAAATTCTCCCCACAGAAAAAAAGTCGAAAATCAAGCTCGACAAAACACCGAAATGGAGGTGGTGGACCATGAAATAGGGAACCGTCATGAGCATTGTTTTGCATCTGACAGGTTAATCTGCTCCACAACTAGACTCTCTCACTTTGTCTCTTTTATATTGCGTTTTTTTTTCTCTCTCTCTCTCTCTCTGATGAAGTTGCTTACACTTTTTTATTCCCAATTTTTATTGTCCTTGGTACTCAACAACGATAGGAAAAAACGAATCTACCGTGATACACAATTGTTCCACACACATACCTCGGGTAATGTGACCGGTACAGACTTCGTTATTTTTTTCTCTCCCCTTTTCTCATTCCTTCGTTAGTCTCGTTCCCTTTGTCAGAGTTTCTTGATTTCTCGTGGGATTCAACACTCTGAAAATTAAGCTTGCAATTATTTCTAGATTTGTGCACTCCAACTCATACAACCAACAACCAATCTTTTAAAAATAAACGTTGTAAATCCTAAATCACGTAGAGTTTTCATTTTCGCAAACCAATCCACTTCATACGCTTTTTTAAATTTGCCATTCGCCTTCAACAAACATTCTAAATATGATTTCCTGTCTTCTTCCCACGTCACACAAATGTCCTATACTTTGCACATCCACAATATCCCCCTTACGTGGGCAATCCTGAGAATATTATTTATTTTCATCATCACAACCCGAATATCAAAGACCTGTCTCGTTTGCCTCAAGCACAATAGAGGAAAAAGAGAGTGGATAATATTCAATAATCATGTATAGGAAAAATCGATTTGTCAAGAAGAAAACTCCATGCAAAGAGCACACACACGGAGAAACGTGTAGTGTTGTTGTGAACTAAAGGAAATATTGGGAAGTGTAGGAAAAAAGGAAAAGCCTGTTAACTTCATGTTTCATATTATTATATAGAAAATGAGCAGGGGAAAATTGTAAAAATGAAAATAATACCGATAAGAAAGGCTCATAGTGGAAGAGAGAGAGGGTAGCAGTCAAAGTATAGATTTTTTTGGCGAAAAGGCTCTTTTTTCTAGTCAATAAAATTAGGTATGCATATTCTTCGAAGAATGTGAAGCCTTGAAGAGAATTTACTTTACGTTTTATGAATAAAAAGCTATCAATATTATCAAATTCATGGGATATGAGTAAAGTCTAAAACGTACGGGTATATCAAGTCCTTGTAGACCTCCCGCTCGGAAAGTAATATTCACGAGAGAAGTTTATGGAGAGTGATGGAAACTTGTAAAAAAATATTCAATGATGTTGCTCCTCTCTCGGCTACCATCATCGTTGGATATCATAGTGTTGCTGTTATGTATTATTCATTAGTTCGCATATGGATATCTTATAGTTGGAAACTTTATAAGGCTGCAAGAAAGAGAGAGAGAGGTGGAATGAATTTTTCTTCTTCTTTAGGTGGAACCTCTCTTATATACGGATATAGAATGGAAATGATGAAATTGAACTGGTTAATACTACCAAGGAAATTCATTCCTTGGGCTAAAAAATTCAAATCATGTGTGTCTAGCATTTGATGTGATATTGGGAAAAAATGAGATTCTGTAAAATTCCTCAGAGCCTCTGAGTGGGAAGGAAAATAGGTATACACATTTCTTTTTTAAAAAAACGGAATTCTCGAAACGAGATTGCTAGAAATTTTGTAGGCTTACAATTCCGTGAATATTACTAAGAAGCCTTGATACTTTCCCTTATCAAGTTATGATTAAGATGGAAAGAGGAAAAGTTTTTATCTAGGGTGAGACTTGGAAAGCGCAATATTCCAAATGAAATAGGTATTTTGAGGGGAAAAGTACAATTTGCACAAATCGCATCAACTAGGATTTATGCTGCTGGTGGAAAAAAAATGGAATTGGAAATTGAGATCAAAAAAATATATCGACATTTCACTGAGATTTTTTCACTTGACGAAGCTTCCTCCAAGTGATAATAAATATGAAGGAAAATGTTCCTCCAAAATGATTAGAGTTTGACGTCGAAAATATTTAAATGTAAAACATAATAATTAAATAAATGATCAGATTGCTTGAAGTAGCCATTGAGTAAACCATCTACCAAAATCAAATACGCATAGTTTTCCAAAAACAATAAAAAAAATCTATTTTGGCAACACATGCCACACGACCCATGTCCTTCCTTCCAAATAACTTATTGAAGAACACACACCGTGTGTTCCTCCTCCTCTCACTAATAATTCTTTTTTTTCTCCATCCCCGCATGTGTGGCAGTAGCCAGTAGCTGGAACTATTAGCAAGAATGAACTCTGCTTTTACAAAGGTTATTTAGTTTTTTCTACATACATACATATATATATATTTCTAGCTATTTTCTCTTGCTCACATTATAGAAGCGTGGCTAAATACTTATATAACTCTCTCTCTCCTTTCTTGAGAGAATGAAAACCACACTAGAAAAAAAAGATGAGCAAGAGGATTGGAAATAAAGTGAGTTTTCTTGGAGTTACACTAGGTCCATAATAATAATCATCAGCTTGCACATTATTACAACAGACACCACCACACCAACTTTTAGACAAGGGAAAAGAGCCACACCACCACCACCTCATCACATCGTCAACTTCGGTCTTACTCTCAAAATGTTGATGTTTGCTAAGCAATAATAAGGATTCCCTATATACATCCTTATGCCTCTCTTTCTCTGAATCCCACAATTCATAAACGATTTACTATATTACTAAATTATATATACATTTCATCCTACCGTGCCGTGTGGCTTGTCTTATTCCTTTTACTAGTCTCTCTTGCAGCAACGGACAAGCTCCATGCTTTTTTCATGATGACGGTTCGTCCATCACTCGAAAATCTTTTTATCTCTCTCATTCCTGACATAAGTGACTTTTGCTACAACTTTTTTGTCCGTTTTAATATCACTCTTCGCATTTCTGATTCCCTAACAAACCCACCACCACAATACAAGAAAACCTTATGCGGGGGTAACTATAGCTTAGCATCTTTGTGTATGTTTTTTTCTCCATCCTAAAATCCCAATGTGATGATGATCATCATCAAGAAAGGACCAAGAAAATAATGTTGATGATGAGGATGATGGCCACAACGATGATGAGAATGACGAGAGGGGTGGCTTCTCCTTATAAAAATCGGATAAACTAACAAAACATGTGCACTTTTTTCTCTGTCTACAAGGGCATATGTAATGCAACTGTGGTGGAGAACCACGAGAGATGTAATATCTTTGAAAGAATGGATTTATGTAAGGAAAGTCTTGTAACTCTCTTGGTCTTCTTACGCTCGTGTATAGCTTTACGTCAAAATATCTACTTGATTCCTGGTTTTACGACTCTTTTATAGCCTCGTTCTCTGCTTTCCTTCTTGTAATCGAGGAGATGGACCATGGTATGGTGTTTCCAGATCAAACTTGGCTTTGAGCATATGTCTTCAAGAATTTAGAGGTTTTTATAAACTCTGAGAGTTGTGTGGTCAGTGGACATCATTTTTACGGATGTTGTTTCTTGTCCTCGTAATGAATTATAATTAATGAGAGAAAAATAAAGAATATTTAGAGGTGGAAAAGTACATTCCTTTTAGTGAGATTTTGGTGTTTAAAACATTTTTAGGATGTAGGTCAAGGCTGACAGTTTTTAAAGCACACCTGCTAATTAGCTAAGGATGAGAAAATAAAATCATTGTAATCCTAAGCGAGAAAGTTGGAATAAATCGATTGAAAAAGATATTTTTTTAACAAAGAAGCGAAAGATTTTTCTGTAACACTTCTTGGAAAAATGTGTCGTAATTCTTGCATTTAACAATTTTTCAAGATTTGTGACGAAGGAGGATAAAGCGAACCTTAAAAATATCTCTCTTTTGTCACAAAAATTTCCCCTCTGACATCCCCGTAATCGATGACATGCTTCTTTAATGGTTGCAAGAAATGGAAGAGATGAACGGAGCATGGAAGAGATGAACGGAGCAGAATGAATAAAGGCATGTATCGCTAAGGTTTTTGTTCTCGGTTAATGTCCAGAGCAAGCATGATGTGGTGTCTGTGTGTATTTCACTAAAGCTCTTATATACTCGTTCCAGTAATGCCCATTGTTGTCTTTGCTCAAGTTTTTCCCTTCCTCTTTGTCCTTTTTCTACATTCATTAAACCACCTAAAACTTGCGATGTCTTTGAGGAAAAAGAGATCCTTATAATTTCCTTTAGAGATCAAGTGAAAACGATTGCGTCGGTAATCTCTGCGATGTCCATATTTTAGTAGTCATCAGCATCGTCGTTAAAAGTTAAATACTTTTAAAAAGTTAAAATTAAAGGATCAGCATATATTTATGGCCTTTGGGTTGAAATTTCCATCAGATGTTGCATTATAACGCCTCAAATAAATATCTCAATATTGATGTAAAGATTAATATTCAAAGATGTGATGCAATCCCTTGGTAAAGTAATAAGCAGTAGCTAATGAAAAGGGTTTGCATCAATTATGCACAACTGTTTCAAGTTTACATAAATACCTAAATTATATCCTATCCACTTGCTAAATCAGCCAGACTCAGCAAATCATTTAGCACATGCACGCCATCACGAGTAATTGATTAAATGGCACATTAGCGTAGCTCTATATCGTGATGAGCGTAAACCTCTCATTTATAAAAGTCAGGGTTAATTGAAGGAAATATTAGAATAGTCTATTTGAACTATGCCTAATTGAACCATGTACTATTCATCCATTTTTAACACGAAGTGCTATTCATCAACTAACGTCATGTCATATCCCATGCAACCTTTTGTTAAATACTTTGTGAATTTTGCGTATTTACGCTAATCCCAAAATTGCCAACCCATTAGCATTCAATTTCACTTTGAATGTTCTAGAACAAAATGGGGCATTATAATAGCCTCAAGTTATTGACGCAAAAGCTTAGGTATCTAAACAACACATACTTCCTCCTTTATGTAAATTAATCAGAGTTGCACGCCAATAAGTTTTTATGTTTTCGTGGCCAATTCTTACACTCATGTAGATGGAAACCTACCGAGCAGATAAATAATGATAATAATAAGAAAATACTGATTATGTATTTCCGTCAAAAATTCAACAAAAACTGTTCCACGCTGTTTCCAGCATTTTCCATAAAGATCCCTCCATACCCTACAATAGTCATCCCGTCATTCACAACAACCCTGACCGCCGTGGCAGACACTTAGGAACCAAAACTAAAACCTTTCAAGCCAACATTCTTTTCTCCTATTGTATTCCAAATATCTTTGACGAGAAAAGAATCTCATGCTTTTTTCTTATCCTCTGACTTCATCTCACGTCCCTTGTCCCGAACACACACATCCAAATCTCCTTTCTTCCTCATCACAATAATAACCTTTTTCAATTAACGCAAAAAGATTTTTAGCTGAGAAAATGCAACTCATAATCATAATCCATAATCCTCCCTACCCTCCATGACTCCATCTGCGTGATGGATTAAGAAAACCAAGAAAGAGATGAAGGGAGTCTAAAAGAAAAATACATTTTTATTTACTTAGCCACACATTACAAGGAAAATTTACGAGTTCTCATTCCCCATTGTCATTCCCATTTCAAAAAGAGAAGCTTTAAAAATCATCACAATTCTTCTCTCCATTCCATCATCCTCTCCTACCCTGATTATTATTTACAATTCCCATTAAAATTATTTATTTGCTCTTCTCTTCTCAAAATTACATTTTCCCCGTTGCCTTCTCCTGATCTGCGTGCCAATGAAGCTCAACTTGACAAGGATTTTAGCTCCCTCAAAGGTAATAAAATTAATGGAATGGAGTTTTTTCCCAAAGCACTACGAGTGTGATCCTGTTTGTGTGTTTTGACACTAGCAAAATAAACTACACGCACACCTGGCCAAAACATTTTTTTCCAACATGACGAATAATGATGATGATGATTTTTCTAATGAAATGAAATGAGCAAATCCCCTCACTCTGTTTTTCCTCTATTCTCTCTCTCTGCATACAACCTGCTGAGAGAACTTTGTTAATAATCCTTGCATGTTTTTCTCTCTTCTCTGGCTGGCTGAGTTGGTGGTAATGGGTTTGGTTTCGGATTGCGCATGCAGAAACAAAAGGCTGGACCAAGTCAAGTAGCAACAGAGTTGCGCCTACGTCGACGACTCATTAAGCTCATTTTGCCCTTGTGCTTTTAGATTACTCAATACACACATTTTCATTCTTGTTATCTGCCCATCAAGAACCACAAAGGCTTTTCATTTGTCGGAGGATTGAAAAAGAATTCCATGTAAAGCACCATCAGGATTTACTATTAATGATAATGAGCACAGTCGTGATTATTTTTTTAAAGGTTGAAAACCACATACTTAATAATTTCATTGCTTTTTGCTGTTTTTTTCTTTTGTGCATTACGCTAAATTAGCGTGCTACATGGGTATTTACCCTGTTAATTGACTTCCTTTTCCAGTCCACGCGATATAACAAGCTGATGAGTGCATACAATTTATCTTAAGGATTCATCTTTACAGACCAACTTTTGTCGATTACCATCAGAGCATAGGAGAGTCGACGGTTTTAAGGATTTTAGCGCTCTCTTGTGCCCTACCGTTGAGTCATGATTATTTTTTCTGGCTAAATTATCACTTTAATTGAGTCTTTAGCCAGGGTCTAGTTCCCGACCAGCCAATTAGGGACCAAGGTAGGCTAATACTTCCATTGCGAAATGAAGTGCATATCTTTTACTTTACAAGTGAAACATATATCGTGAGTAAGTGTTTGAAAAGAGGAAAAACTATATTGTTTTAGCTCTCTCATGCCATCCACCATTCTGCTCGTCTCAAGGTTAATAATTAATAATTTCTCGAGTTGCCAAAGTAGAAAAATGCATGATAATGTGGAAAAGTGCATAATTTGTGGGTATTTATGTATTTATTTTGTTTCATTATAAAAGTCTCTGTCTGACTCCCATATTTTTGTGAGTATTACGTGTGCGTACGATATTGAGGAAAAGGGTTAAGTTACGCAAGGAGCTTGCTGTAAAATATTACAAGCTGACTGACGGTATAAGTGAGAAGAGCTCATTATAATATTCCTATTAAGTAGGCACACACACACACAACATCTCACATTTTTCCACTTGAATTCAACAAGAGCGAAAAACGAGTGTGGAGGAAATCTCAACTCAAACTTAAGTCACGACATGGTTCTCTCTCTCTCATCTACCTATGCATTTTAGACGATAACTCAACCACCTTTAGTTTTTAACTAATATATTTTTTTCGCATACATTACAAACTTTCAAGATGAAGATGAAAATTACAAGTAGAAAAGGTAATGAAGTCTCATTAACGGAATTACTTTATTCACACACGAACGAATAAAAATATTAAGTGTGAGGGTAAGAAAAATATGTAATCATCATTATCACACGGACAGGAAAAATTATTTCTCTTAAAGACAATCTTTTTTTTACTATGTGTGAGCTTCTCCAAAAAGATATGAGGATATAGCGCAAA
This sequence comes from Sinodicranocentrus sp. ZH6, assembly GCA_027743935.1. Taxonomy (NCBI): domain Eukaryota; kingdom Metazoa; phylum Arthropoda; class Collembola; order Entomobryomorpha; family Entomobryidae; genus Sinodicranocentrus; species Sinodicranocentrus sp. ZH6. The sequence continues at coordinate 115,115 of JAHZNA010001565.1, forward strand.
AATTAAAGTAAACCTTCAGTTTTCAGCACGAAACTGACATAAATCTGTGTGAAAACCTTCAAAAGCACCGTACAATTAGGAATGCTTCAAGATTCATTTTTTTCTTCAGAGGGGAGAAAAATGGAAGCGGAATATTATATTATGTATATGAGCTTTTCATTACCATCATTATTATCACAAGGTGATATAGTGGCATAATTATTTGGGGGTTGGGAACAATAAATTCTGGAAAGTTTGTTTACACGATTGGAAAAAAATAGATGACCTGATGATCATCAAGATGAAATTGGAGAGAGAGATGAAGATGAACACGCAGAAATTATTTTTTTATCCATCTCGCGGTGAATTTTCCATTTGCCGGTCATCTCACAAGAAAATATGATAATTGAAGAATCTCTCTCTCTCTCTCTTGGACAAAGAAAGAGTTTAAGTTGAGAGATTAACTGCCACTGATGATGATCCTTTTTAGAGTATTTCTTTATTTACGCTAAGGCTGATGCTCAATCTCTGCAATGAGTCTATTGAGCTGAGAAATACAAAAGAAAAAATAGTATCCTGCTATTCATTCTTCAAAAAAAATCCTTTCATTTCTCTGATCTCCTGATGATGAGGAGGATATAGGCTGGGATTGCGAGTGAATAATTTTCTATCTGTTGTATAAATACGCTTGAACAGAGTTGAAAAAGGAGGTTTAACGACCTTTTTCCTAAAGTAACTCTTCATCATCGTCATCATGATCATCATCAGTCATTATTGTTATCAGCGGGTTTAGCAGAGCACGTTTGAGAGAGAGAGGTGATCTGTTGTGTTTTGAATAACATTGGCTACAGGATGATGATGAAGTTGCGAAAATTATCTGTACAATATCTTCCTCATGCTTTGTTATATGTATATTGACGCAGGTATTGCTCTTTGCATTCTCTGCATATTATACAGATGTGTATGTAATTGTGAATCCCTTCTATAACTGGAGTTTTTTGCAAATTACAATGTCCCCGTTTTACGCCGTTATTTTTTAAAAAATAGGCATTTATAAAGTACACTCAGTCCAGATATCCTACCACCACTTCCTGTTAGATGAAATTAAAATGTATAAATTGTCTAGTTTCTGGAACCAACTCTCCCAAACCCAAATATTATTTTCCTTTTCTTCAAGTTGACTCTTGACTTATGCATCTAATCACACATAATATGTTATAAAACTACGCCTCCAAGGTGAACACACATAAGTAATTCTTCCCGTTTTCCTCCTCTTGGCTGACCATTAACACGTACTAATCTCTCCATTCATCTTCTTTGACACTCACCTGTGAAATGTTATATTGAATAGCTGTCATCTACCTACCTGCCTGCTTTCTTTTTCCTTCCTAAAGCGTAACATTAGTTTTTTTCACTTTTTTTATCATCATATTCTCTTTCTGTGTAAGCAAGGAAGTGAGTTCACCTCACACAACGCATTTCAAAAACCTTGAGGGGTGCAGCAGCAAGTTTTTTTTCTCAACCAATTTCAACCGTGATAACCATGCATCTCTGTCTTTTCTTCTTTGAGGGTTATCTCTCTCTCTCTCCCTTTTTTCCTTTACACTTTTTTAAGTAATGAGCCTATTTGCATAATATCTTACACTTGGTCAACTTTGTCTATAGGGAGTAGTTTTTTCATAAACAATATCCCCATTAGGATTATTATTACTTGCTCTTATTTCACCACAGGATTTTAATATGGATTTTTAACTATCCCTTGTGCTCATCTCATTTCAAAAAATGTATAAATTTCTCTCATTTTATTCCCTTCCCAACAATATGCTAATATATAATATGAACTCCTCTTTAAAGAAATCATTATCATCCTTTTCCTATCCACCTTAGCTCATAGAGTATAGTTCAAAAAAGTATGTGTGCGTGTGTGACCATTAATTTTATGACTTTTCCGTGCTACTGGCCATTTCGTTGAAGATGTTGATGATGATGGGCACACCGAGCTGCTTCTGCTTCTGCCATTAGAGGAAAAAACTTGATTTTTTTTCTCCTCCCGAAAGAATCCCTATGCTAGCCTCATATTTACAAGTCTTAACTATGTAGGCTCATCTTGATCTGCGGGGCGAGGTCTTGGAGAATCTCCTTTTCTCGTAAAAGGAAAAAGGCCACCCTGCCAAAAACTAACCAAGTTTACATCACCTCATGCATGTAAGTGTCAGTGATTAGCCATGCTTACATCTTTGCATAATCAAAGAAGAAACTAATAAAATGGAAGGCAATCACAAATGCAGATGTGGTCATTTCGTGATGGTACTAGTGTCAATGTTAAATCCTCAGCGAGAGATGAATAGCACAAGTTGTAACGAGAAAGTGGAAGAAAAAAATGATTTTTTTTCTCTATCTCTCTAAAAAAATAAAATGGTTCATTTACAACTCTCCTTCCATCCCTCTGGTCAAGCTTTACATTTAAAAGATCGTTGAATGCAAATTCTCCCATTAATTATCCCTCTGTCCTGTCTCCCTCGTTGAAACGAAAGAAAAAGGGCAACGATTAGAGAACAAAAATGCTTAACTTTTTAACAATCACTTGAACTTGAATTTGTTGAAGAGAAAAATAAAAGCGAGCTTTCATGTACAAAAAATATATAGTCTGATCATGATCATCATCATCATTGCCACCTCACCACACGGAGAGTGAAGAGGTGGATATATTTTTTTGCTATGTACAGCAGCTTGAGCCAAGAAAAATTGTACAATTTATGCATCTCTCTTTTTCTTTCTCTCATTCCTTCGTATCATGTTTAATAGCTCATAAAAATTTCCATTTGGGCAGAGCGATGATGTAACAAGATATTATTTAATTGCTGGACAGGTTTGAAAATTCTCTTTGATTAACAAAAGAATATAATATCTCTCCTTCATATTTTTTGTCTTATGCATCCACTCAGCTTTGTGGGCTTTTTCAATGAGAAAACGTTTCTTTTTCGATGATGATAAAAAAGAAAGAGTAGGATCATGGTGATCGTAATGGTTGATAATGAAAAGGAGAAAAATGTGTGTATCTTTTTCTAACCGGATTTATCCTATGAATATACATAAGAAATCTTTTTTTTCTTACTGTATATATTCTCTGTTAATCCTTGTTTCCTCATGGGGACTTTTTTGGAGAGAAAAAAAGTTGAACACATTTACACGTCTTGTTAAATCTCCAAAATAAAATGCCGCCGGAGAGAGAGAAATGAATGAGGAATGTAATCTTGATTGTTGTGTGCTCTTTTGAACCTGATTCCATACCTGATATCACTCATCTTCTTTGTCCCTCACTGCTTGAAAAAGAGAGAAGTAATAATGAATAATTTGGGATGTACATTCCCTTAAAATTTTAAATTATGATGATTCCATCTAATACAAAATTTTTAAGGATTTTTTCTCAAATCCTCTTCTTTTTTCCCCATTGGTCAAAATAACAATAAAAGGGTTTCCGTTCTTTGAAGATGATGAGTTCGCAGAATCCCAATTACAACCCATTTCGTGCTAAAAACCTTAAAAAGCAATTGTGTACGGGGAAGCCATTAGAATAATTATTTATTGCACCTCCACCACAAAAGTGGAGAGATGAAAAGAAAGAGAAAAAATCAGTAAAGCACGTAAAAGTAATAATGAAGGATCGATCCTTCATCATGCATCTAGTTCTCCATGAAGCTACGGGCAGTGAGCAGCAGTAGTGAGAAAAAACTTGTGTTATGGCTTCATGAACAAGTGAAAAGAATGAAAGGGAAAAAAAGAGAAGAGAACAAGGGAAAAATTCACACTTGATGCTTTATGAGTATATCTTTCCCACGGTTTTTATCTTCACTAAGCGAACACGAGTAGTTACAATTGCAATTATATATACCTCTAAATATACCTATATAAAAAGTACAGGTAGGCATTTATATACTATTGCGTAACAATCTTTTCTTGACTCATTTATTTTTCATACTTTTCTTTACGAATGAGAAAAATTACAGCTGTATAAATGCCGGAGAAATATATACATAGGTTTTTTTTCTCCTTGCCTAAGTAGGTGTTGCTATTATTGTTATTATTTGCTCTGAATGAATCCATTCTCCAGTTGTAACATGCTTCGTTGCATGTCACACTCACCTCCGCACACACAATCTCCGACTTTTTGTTTGTAGGCTACCTTTTTATGTACACAAAGTTTCCACTGCTCTTTTTTCTCTTTGGGAATAATAATGGGTGGAAAAATTGAACAATACGATTGAAGAAGAAATTTCTGTGTGTGTACACTAATGCTTCTTTTGGTGGTATGGTGTCGTGCGGTGGTGGATATGGTCAGGTTGGTTTTTTCCTTGGATGATATCCTGCAGGTCACTTTGTTTACTGAAGGGAAAGAGAGAAGAGTGCAGAGCACAAATGGATGCTCTTTGATTTTCATTCTATTCATCTACCCCCGCACTACCAAATAAATCATGGTTAGGGATAAAGTAGAATAGCGGGAAAAGGAGTTTATGGTCAAGTTGGACAGGATGAATGAAAGAGGGATCGAAATGTTGAGATTTTTTGAACTGCTCAATGCTCAGCAAAGTGAGAATTTGAAATTAGTTAGAAAATGGAGATTTTGTGGTGGTGTACGAAGTAAAATTTTTGAAATTTAAGGATTTATTTGAATATTTTCAAACACTGTCCGTCCGTGTGTGATTTTAACGACAATATTTTAACATTTTTAACTCATGTTCCGCGTACGTAGTGATTGGGGTTTGATAATACTACGCATAAAATGCATTAAATGGTTATGAGTTGTATGGTTACCTTATTAATTTATTTAATTTACATCGCCCTAGTTAACTACACTCAAACTTCCGTCTCGAATCTCTGAACATTTAACAACCAAACAAAGGTTAAAATCTTCATTCACAAGATGACTTATTGTCAATACACTTTTTCACGAGGTGGTCGTCCCTCCTCATACTTAACACAGTAAATATCCCCATCTCCAATATACACAGATGTAACATAACTCACAAATATATCCAGAAAGCCTACCTTGTCAAGGCGGAATCTTCACACCCCATGTTGCATTCGACCCACATAAACATTCTCTACATCTCTTTCTTACCTCATCTCATTCATCAACAAATACCCAGTGTGTCTAGCTGCATGCCTACCTTCCATCCATCAGAGTCATAGGTCAACCGACCCCATATCTCATCATTATCCTGGTGTGCTTTATCCCCATGTTGATTACTTTTCCTAACAAAAATTATCATTTATCCCCCTTCCTCATCATTATCATCAGCATGCTCATATACCACACAATATATTCTAGAAAAGAATTAGCATTACGTAATACGTAATTTTACTCGTATACCTTTTTCCTCCATTTTCCCAGAATTTTTCCAGTAATCACATTACCTTTCAAATTTCCGCTAATCCCTCAATGTTCCTTTTGTTCCGTCCACGCTCAGAAAATAGCCCTATTCGTAACGTCATCCTGTCTGGAAATATATTTCGAATCGTTTGCATTCTCTTCTCTCCCAAACAGATATTCCTCATGCGTCACTAATGCTCCCCCTAACTTCCATTTTATTCCGGTTTTTTTCTCTCAAAAAATATATATTAATGAAGAAAAATGACTCCTCTTTTTCACTTAAACCAGGGAAAAGTTGCGACAGGGAAAGAAAAATGTTGAATTAATTAACGCTTTTGTAGATCTCTACTCGAAAAAATCCATTAATTCAAATTTATCTTCACCATTAAAACTCTCAACTTAGTAAAGCCAGTAATTAACTTGATTTACATGGGAGCTTAATGGGAGCGAGGAAGAATGTAATCAGGATTTATTTCAGGTGTAAAACACCATTTTTGTAAAGTGGTCACCTTCCATTAAAACCCCTCTTCCTTAGCTCCCTACCAAGTAAACATGGAGCAGTAGTCAGTCGAAAGGAAGAAATTATTCCCAAACAAAACTCTTATTTGGCATGTATCATTTTTATTGTGAGCATCAAAATCCTCATTTCTACGTCCAACACGTTAAGCATGACGAAACAATAAAAATGAGCGTCTTAACGTTAAAATCTGCTATTTTAATACAAAGCCTTTTTCTACGCAACACCTCCCAAGTTGAGTTTTGTGCAATCAGGAAAAAAGAAAGAAATAATGACAATTACAAGATCTACCCAGTCTGTACACGTCTGTTATATATTTATGCAGAGCAAGAATAATCATAACAAGAGAGCAGTTATTTTTTTTCGCAGTTCAGTCATGATTTCTCATTGAATTTCTCAGCCACTTTTGTACGATTATGTATAAAGAAAAGGAGACGGGACTCACATTAAAAAAATTAAAGCCGTCTTCTTTTATTCTTTCTTGAGAAAAATCTGTTTTTCGGATGAGAAATACACTTTGAGCCATTAGTGACCAACACAAAAGTCTTTTGTGTTGATCAAAAAGAAATATCTTTTTTAGGGAATTTTTGTCTCGAGCACAAGAGCACACACACACACATATATGGGATTGTCTATTATGAATTTTTATATACATTTAAAAAATTTATATTGAAACACCTCTTTACATGAAACCTTACAATTTTTCTTTTAGTCTTGGATCCCATTTTTTTATATTCTTTCTGACTGACTCGCTATTAAAGTTAATTTTTCAATGTACCATGCACACTTTTAACTTGTTTTTCTTGAGAAATCACATCTTTTTATGAAAAAACGAAATGGGAAATGAGAAGAAAAGAGGAAATTATGGATGATTATTTTGATGATGATTATGAGCACCAAGTGAAGAAAAAGAAATATCCTCCTTTGCATTGTCAGAGAATAGGTGAAGCAGCCTTAGTCAAAAAGTGTGATTATAAATGTGACGAGTTTTTTTTCTTTCCTGATGAGCCAAACAAATGAATGAATGAAGTGACTGTAACCATTATAATATTCCTTTAGCTAAATTTGGTAGTTTCCACAGTCGAAAATAAAGTGAGGACGTATCAAAGGTGATTTTATAGTTGCTTTACATAAAAACCTATAAAATTGCATATACACCTTACCCCTCTTTGTAGCAAACCTTCGTTCAAAGAAACAGTGAAAAATGCCTTCCATTAAAAATGATACTTAAATAGATGGTAGCATTTAAGAGTCTCACTATAAGCTTTAAAGGACATCTAGAGAGAAAAAGATATGCATTTCTAAAGTAATAGACCAAAAGGGAAGGAGCACATAGGGCGGATGTGGAGATGATTCATGGGTAATTACTCTCTCTGCTGGAAGTCTCAGGTATACTCATCTCCGAGTAGTATTATACCTACAAAACACTTGACTGCTTTTGCATCTCTCTCTCCCTCAGACACTGTCTCTGTCTGTGAGCTGATGATGTTCCTTTTTTTCAAAAAAGAAAAAGATCTCAATGAAAATGAGAATTTAACTGCTCGGCACAACTTTACACACACTCTTTCGACAGACGAGGAAGGAGGTGAATGAAAATCTTTAAAATTACTTATCGCCTAGCCACCCGTCACAAATTGGAAGAAGGCTCCTGTCAGACAGTCAAAATAGCGCTTCCAATTATTCCACATTGCGGACTCTAGATTGAAAATTATCTAGTTTCTACGAACCCAGGATAATAAACAGGGCAAAAGAGGGAGGAAAATGCCATTTTTTGTAGAGCGCGAACCGTACTGAATTTTAAATACGTTTTGCAACAAGAAGGATATTCTTTTTTATGTATTTTACATTTTTTCTCTCGCCCCTTTGTGACTAATAGGGTTGAAGTTGATTGCGAGAATGTAAATTGTACATTATATGCATAATAATGCATTTAGTTTGAGACGTGCGACAAAAAATGTTGCACTGTATACTTAAGGGGTTGAGAAATTGTGAATCATACATATAACAAAGTAAGAAGGAGGGAGAGAGGAAGAGAAAAAATGATAAAAAATGGAATTAGAGAGCCGAGGGATTTTTTATCCCTGGTGTCTCACTCCAGTCCAGTAATACCCGGTTCGGGGTAAATTCATGTGATATTTTTTCCAGGATTGGGATTCTTTTGGAGAGTTAAAGCTTTTGGAAAGAGGAAAGAACGCAATGTGCAATTTGAGTAGAATGAATCAAGAGGGGAGAATAAAAATGTACATAAGTACTCATTGGAAAAATAGGAGGAGAAAAAAAGCCTCGGCTAAAATAAAAACGATGAGGTTGTCCAACTTGACTTGAGGGAATTTTCCCGACTTTTTCCTTCTCTCTCTCTGCACTCCCAACTATAACAACAACGCACCCTTGGACAAGTTAAATACAAGCGGACATTATATATTTCCATGTAGTCATTATGATTTCGGGATATTTTGCCATCATGCTAGATATATATTTTTATCCTAGTGTAAGTAAACCAGGCAAGCGTAAATGTGAAATGTGGATTGGATCGAAGAACTGAAATGGAAGGATTGGCCATAGGAACAGAGCAGCTTCTGGTATTGATGATGATGCAATAGATCCTCGTGAATTATTTTTTCTCTCTCGTGGCTTTCCTATTTTTTAAGCTTAAGTGCACTGCACTGCGGCTGCCACGCATTGAGACAGAGACTTTTTTACGGTATCACAGAGAATGATATGGGTGGACAAGAAAGATTTTCGGGGGAAAGTTTAGGGAACCGATTTTCCCAAATGATGGAGAGCTTTTTATTGCACTTGGGTAATTAATTGGAAAGAGGAAGTTTAAAAAATATGGCTGTAGATTTATTCTGGAAAAGACTTTTGGGGTGATTTTCGGATTTTGTTTCATATTTTGAATACCTTTGACGATTGCATTAAAATTATGTATATATATTAAATTACACTTCGTATTAGGTTGTAGTTATCTAATTCAGAATAAAGTATTCATGAAAGAGGTAAGTATAGTTATGAGTTACCACCAGTTTAGAAAGTTACTGAGAAAAACTAAAAGTCAGCTAAAACCCACGACGATCTACCATCTTCCCCAACACGCCATGAGTAATGAGAACTGTTGTTTTTCTCTTTTGTAATTTAACCCTGACACACAAAGTTCAAGCAAAAAACTCTTCCCCCAACCATCCCGACTCCTTGTCAAGTATTACGGGAGCAGACAGAGTGCCATTTATCTGGAAACGGTTTTTCTTCCTTACTTCCTTTTTTTCCAGAAAAGCATGTGTAGCCCCAAAGATACAGCACATATTACACGGATGATGATAGGTCTTGGTTTGTATGTGGTGATCAGAGAGAAAGACAATGATAATGATGATGGGGAGAGGAGTAAATCGGAGCCGAGTAAGCTCCTTAAGCGATTAGTGCCTCTTTAATGTCCGATGAAATTAGACGAGATAAAAACAATTAAGGGGAGAAACTCTAAGTGGTTTCTCAAGGAGCTAAAAGATCAGCGAATCAAGACCTCTTAACGATCTTACATCCTTGTCTTGTGTGTTCTGGGGTAGAAACACAGCAACAGTTTTTTTTCTTCGACTTGTCTCTGTCTGTGTTACAATTTGTAAAGATCTTGACTTCCCCCTTCTTCCTTTCCGATGGTACAATTATTATCAGGAGGTGGGAGGGATGTATGCTCAATGTTGTACAATGTTATTTACGTATATTATGATTTCTATTTTGACCTTGCAAGCTATATGTACGACACATAATGACGTAATGTAATCCAAGTTCTTGAAATATTTGCAAAAGTTTATAAAGGCGTTAGGCATCCAAATTTTCACCAACTTATTAACTGCCATTGATTCTTTGTTAATTATATAAGAACTCTATCTCTCCTCCGATTACCATTTAATTCCGATGGGGTCCCAATCAGCGAATTAAATATTCAAATCATGTCTTGCAACTTGCATCACAACCTTCATCCTGAAATCGACAACTCTCCCACTTCTCTCTGACTCTACAGAATAGACTAGATTTTTTTCAGACGTTGTGTGGCTTTGGATGCTTTTTCCATTTGAAAACTTGTCAGGGTGTGTTGTGCAGACATGCCTGCACGCATTAGGTGAGATTCACGCAACAAGACATTGTATAACCATTTATTTATTAAACGATCAGATAATAACGCATTGGCTAACATGAGCAATGAGCATCTTCATCAAAACCTTTACAAGATGACTTTCTACCCTCTTTTGAATCTACCTTCAAACCTCTTCTCACTCCTTCTCATCTCTTCATTTAGAAATTTGACGAGAAGGAAAAAAATCATCTCACCCTCTATAAAAATATTTTATTCTCAATGAGCATTCAAAGCAAACATTTGTATTACAGGGTAGCTCTAACATTGCTTCAACATTGACTGTTTTTAGGTGAGCAAAAAATCTACAAGTGTAAGTTGCGGTAGCTGACAGCCCTGTGTTTTTGTTTCCTCTTGTTCAGCCTACCTGTCAGTCTTGTCAAAGAAAAAGGCTGCTGATGGGATGGCCGGGTGGCACTAGACTCACTTTACTAACATAACTTTGCATTATACAGAGGAAAAAGTGAGAAATCCCTTGTAGAATACAGATACACACTCATACCCACCACTCTCGCACTAGCCTATATAACATTTATTTGCAGCTTTGATTCTTTCCTGAATAACCATAACCCTTTCTCGACTTCACAAACGATATCATAATCAATCCGTTACGAGAAAAGATACGAGTCATCATCCTACTTTTTTTTATCCTTTCAATTATCCAACATAAACTTGCCCTCGATAGGGATATCTTCAATACCTGTCTTTCGAGAGATGTACTAAACTCTTGTAAAAAAAATATGTAACAGTATTGAGTATCCCGTTGAGGGGAGGACATTCCAGGGGAAATAAAAGAATATCGAGAATATATATATATATATCTCATCCTCAACTGGCAATTGTTCCGATTGATTGAGAAACATTTAAAAAAAGGCAAATGGTAACATTGCCCTTGAATGTCATACCTTTTTTTAGTATTATGTTACTCAACAACTGATACAATACTAATTTCCAATTGAGGAAAAAATTGATATATTTTTTTCTTCTTAAGCCTCTCTGGTGCCTTGTGAAAGTAGTAAAGTTACTCTTGAATTCGATAATGAAATAATCCATAGTGCTAAATTGAGCTTGGGCATTATCAAAAGGTACATTTGTACCTTCTCCTGTGGATATGGTTCACCTCTCTTTGTGAAAAGGGTTGAAGAGTTTCCTGCTCTAGATTTCACATCATTATATAATAAATAATATTCCTTGGGTACATTCTAAGCTATATATATTCCTCTTAATCATCGTTGATCAGGCAAGTTCACAAATATTATTTGAGCTTTATTGATTAGTTCAGCAGTGAAAGGGAAAGATGGGCGGTACACTTTCCTCTACGTGCATCAGATATCGATTGAAAAGATTGAAAAAGTTTTTTTCTTCAATGTGTGTGGTATATGGATGAATGGATGTACATAAATAAAAAAAGGCAATTGAAAATGCAAATAAATGAGTCCAGGTGGAAATGAAATAAAGTTAAGGAACAATTCCCCTCGATGAAAATCAATAAAGGTTTAATTGATGCAGGTCGGGGTAATACGCCGTTTACTTTTCTCTTACAATTAAATTCATCCCCTTTAAGCATAGATAAGTATTTACTGGGCATCGTTACAGAAATTCACTAACTAAATTCACCATTGTTCTAGAATTTTCAATCGATCACCAACCGTTTCAAACTGACTTTAACAATTTTTTGTGGGAAAATCCAATCGTCATCATCCCCAGCGACACTTTTTATTGTCCCCTTAATTCTTTCTTTTTGTTCCACAAATATCCCTTTTCTCTTGTAATGCACGCCTCTCTCTCTCGGAAACTCGATTTTATTCGAGATCCCATTTCCCGATCACATAATAATAAATTGAAAATACATGACTACAGCCAACTCAACGTCATTAATGGGAAAGGCATCGAGAATTTATTCCTTGTTTCTCCTTTCATGTTTACTCTTCATCATCAACAAAAACTGAGAGTGAACCCTCTCACTGGATGACTCAGATATGCTTGTCAATTGCATTAGACCCTGGTTTTTTACATAGGAAAAAAATTTCCACTGGAAAAAATTCCAGTGTTTAGGTATATATAAAAAAAGTAGCATATCCATCTAAAAATATTCCCAATATTTTCCAAACATTATGATTCCACATAACACTTTACCATTTGATCCGCTCACACTGCGTGCCATCAAAGCAAATCATATATCTTATCTTTATATTTATTATATATTTGATGCTAAAAATCCCATGTATTTTTTCTCCTTTCAAAAACCTAAAAACATGCATATTTATGAATGATGTTGCAGTTTCCACTCTTCCATCATCAACTCCAGCAGGGGCTATTCCTTTCAGCGAAATGGAGCGTGATGATACTCTGACATAATGTGTGAAGAAAGTGGACCTGAGAATCAACATCAATTCTTGAGACCATCATGACCCTCCATTTTCACCAAGTATTTTTTTCAACTCGAGTATTTTTTCACCATCATCTCAAGTCAAGTAAGTATAACATTTTTTCCATTTATTGACAGCCTAATGCCCCCTTGTAAATGCTTATTGCATTACGCAACTCATATAATTTACATAGAATATCAATATCCTCACAGTAATCACCGTATGCATGTCTGATGTCCATTTTTTCCAACTTGGAAATGGACATTCAACCAATGGAGTCATTACATTGGGCATTTTTCCAAGAAGGGTTATTCAACATTCTCATTTCCGTCACCATTTCTCTCTATATTATCATTTGGATGACTTCATCACTCCAAGTGATTTGCATGACGGGAGAGGATAAAAACAAAAGTGTAATTTGACCACGCTCAGAAAGAAAAATCCCATGCGGGTATACATTACTCATTCACTTGTACTCACAGAGTCGTCGTCAAACATGAAAGCAACTTGTTTATAATATTCTATTCTCGTGATCATGACCACACTCAACTCATCCTGTACAAAAAATACAGTTGTATGTGCCTACATCTGAAAACAAAAGGTTTTCCAGCTGGATCAGGGTTAATGAGGAAAGAAGAGTTTATTCTCGGCATCCCTTTCCTTCTTTGTAAAATGGGTGTTTTAATACCACCGGTTTTTCACAGAGTGGTGCATATCCATCCACTCCAGTGAAAACAAAAAGGGAGACATTCATCCACTCCTCTGTCTCTTGTTTGATCAGGGCTCTTTTGTCTTTTTAATTTACCCTTTTCTACTTCCATATCAAGCCACCATGAAACTATAAAGGAATATATCATACACCAGTCACAAAGTCCATTTGTACGGCTTCTCTTTTTCTTTTTTCTTCTCATGCATGCTAGCCTCATTGGAAGAATTCAATTGAAAGAAAAAATATTGTGAAGTGGATTGGGAGTATTATGAACTTCAAAGTTGGGATATATGTATAAGCTGTAATCACTCATTATCATTATCGTCATCATCACTCACAGTCAAAATTCATTAGGGAAGTTAGGAAACAAAAGAGAAGGGAGGGATATGAATACCGGGTGCAGTTTTTGGGATACAACCCTCATTGTGGAGGAGGGGATGAGAATGGTAATGAAAGGGAAAGCTGATCAAAATCCATTTACACTCTCTTGATAACATTGAGGTAGGTCTATTTCTATTTCAAGGCTCATGGGCACCAGTACATCTATGCATACAAGTGATTTATCCTTACACAAAAGCGTTATAAGAACGTTGATCATGCATATTAAACTACCAGCACTCGTATTAATTTCAATTTTCAAAGCACATTTTTTATAAACCAGTACATTTTCCCATATTGCCTGACCTTAGCTAACTTTAGTTTCTTTGCCTTATGCTTCATCCCTATCAATAATGACAATCTAAAGGAAAACAAACTCTTGATATTTTTCCTTTAAAAAAATCCTAGCAGCTGTTAATGAACTCGAGTTTTTTCATGTGGCACGCATGTAAACGAACCGAAGCCATGTCCTATGACAAGGAATAATTTCGTTTCCTTCTTACCCTCTTTTCGTCTCATCCGTTGAAACGTGGTATATCTCTTCAATCAATTTTTACCCAACCAGTCACCCCTTATTAATGAGAGAGTGAAAAAAGAGAACGGATTTGGTTTCAGATGCCATGTACAAAAAAAATCCCTTATGTATCACTCCAACTGAAACGAGTGTCGATGATGATCAATAATGAAAATGAACTCTTCAATTTTCAGCTGACCAACGAGAGGATATTTGTCTCGTGTGGCAGATACAAGGCTTCAATTTTTAGGATATGTATTTTCCAGCTGGAATGCTTTGAGAATATCCGGCTGCCTTGAACAAGTTTTTTTAGGACACCATTTTTTCTCCATTTTTGTTTAATCATCCTCCTCACATGTCCCCCGTCATCAAACTACAGCGAGGCACAGCAGTGGAGAAAAATTCATTAAATATGAATGAATTCCAATAGAAGACACCTCAATACTCGCACAAGTAATAAAAGAGAAAAGGTGTGTGCATAATGATGAGTGCATTTTTTACACTACGACTCACTGTGAAAACCAAGAGGGGTGTTGGATTCAAATGAATGAATCATGTCTCCGTGAATTGGACAAGTGTTAAGTTGTAATCAACAACTTCCCTTTGCCATGCAGGAAATAACACTTCTTCACTCTCTCTCTCTATACATCTGTATATCTCTATACTTTTTATAGGGATATCCTCCGGCAGTAAATACTCAATGTTCACTTTTTCCTCTCTTCTTTATAGCTTTCCTCTCTTTGTTCATATTTTACGCACTGTTGTACACTCACAAAAACGCACCTCCGCGTGTTTTATCTCTTCTCAATGGATTACATCACAAGACAAAATGATGACGGGAGAGGAAAAGCTTTCGGATCAACACTTGTACTTGTCAATGTGACAATTTGTCAACTGCTAAATCCTCCTATTTTCAAAAAAACAGACATCCCGATAAAACGAAAACACAAGCTCGGCACATTTAATTGAAAAAAAATCCTTGAAATCTTCCCCTCACCCTAGCGCCCTCTATCAACAATATCATATCCAACACTGATTTAACAATTCCCCTCACATTCAATCAAGCTCTGTAAATATCAAAATATACTGTGTATTATTATACTCATCAAGAGATCCTCCCATATCAAAAGAAAAAAAATCCTCTGGAAAACCTAACCCCACCATAGAAGGTAATTTTCCAGACGCAATCTACATTTAATTTGATGATCCTCGCACAAAAGCAACTGGCCGAAATTGACTCTAAGGACGCCATAGAAAATGATGATATACATGAGTACACACACACACCCAACTTGTGTGTAATAATCGCTAAAGATAACTTGCCCAATATCAAGTCAGAAAGTGAGATGAGAAAAAATAAATAGAAAAAAAGTGTAGTCAGAAAAATGAGAAAGTCTGGAGTCACCTCGCTGCCAACTCAAATCCCCTGACAATTAACCCGGACGATGTGCCGTGGATCTTGTTAGGGTCATTAGTGACCACATTAGAGACCATGTAATAACTTCCTTTCGTATGCAATCCCTTTGAGAGCTTGTTTCATTCTCATCTCCCATCCTCGCCGTCATCATCATCCTTTTCTCATTCCGCTTGTAATCGTCTATGTAACTTATTCCAGAGAAAAAAATATATATAACATCCTCTCTCTCTCTTTCTCATCTTGGCTCTAACTTTGCTCCACTTATTGTATCATCATCGTTACCATCATTGTACCCTTGGACGAGGTGAAGTTCTCCGAACTCAACTAACTCACCCTCGAAAATAAACTCGAGTAATAATCCCTCCACTAACGGTCAAATCAGAGACGGCCACCGAATAATGTATGCAGTCAAGTCATTTCGCTTTTACTTCTTTTGCCGCACAAGTGATTTCGTAAAATTCTCAGTTAGTCACTCAAGCTCGAGAGATTCATGGCTACAGTGAAAATGTGGGATCCCATTCATTTTTATTTTTTTCACTCTCTCTCTCTCTCTCTCTTCCATCTCCATCCATTTTCTGTGTATTTAGGTAGCAAAAAGTAATTTCTTTTATGAGAACACCTTTATTTTTATTTTATACGTATACAACAACTCAACCCACACAGAAAGCATGAACGAAATTACTTTCGCTCTACATTTCCCCTTTCTCTTTCCTTTTCCCTGATAATTTAGATGAAGCCGAGAAGGATTGGAAGAGGTGGTCCATGAAAAATACAAAATTAACTAGAGATTTTTTTCTCTCAAAAACATTACATCTTAAAGCATACCCTTTTACATTCTCCTTACCTTCTTGTAGATATCGGTCATTCGGGAATTAGAAAATAGTATATATCTCTATCTCTCTAGCACAAAGAGAACTTTTTATGAGGGATATGCACTGTCGTGGAATCCAAAATCAGAGAAACCTTGCATCCAACTTTTTTCCCTTTCTCGAGTTTCATCCTCTTTTTTAATGTTATTATAAGTGTACTCCTCTCATCTCCCACAAACAACAAGAGAGGATGAGAGACAGCCAGCTATTATTAGTTAGCTTGGGCAGGAAGGAGGTGAACAAGAAGACAGGAAAATCAGTGGGAAATAAAAGCCTCCAGCTAGAAAAAAAAGAAAGTTACCCAAAGAAAAGGGAAAAGGGAGCACCAAGGAATAAAAAAGGAAGCAAAGGTATAGCTAAATGTGGAAGGATATTAGCGCAGAAAATTTTTAGGGTTACGACGGCTCCTTTTTCCTTGTTACTCACTCTACCCAGTAATGTTTTTGGGTGAGAGGAGGAATGGATTAAAGGAGAAAGGAAGAGAGAGAATTCAATTAGAGAAGTGGAGTTACGAGGAAGAGATCAAAAAGACGGTTTCATTGCATCATCCGACGCACAGCTGAGCAGTAAAGTGGCCAATTGAATCTCTTTTTTTCTTCTTTCCTCCTTTGCTTTCTTTCTTCCGTTCACTTTGCTAATAAATGCATGTGTGTGGTAAGCTCCACATAAGGTATAAGATATATACCTTAGATGTATATCTCTCTCCACTTAAGATTTTTTTCTCGTATTATTATTAGTCTTGTAGAGCATTCTAGAAGGAGGATGAATACATGTGTATATTTTTCAGGGTGGGTGGTACACACAGTATCAGCGGTGAATGTTTGTAGTGATAGTCCATTACTGGTCTGTTGATTGCTGTGTGCTAACCAACGCGGTGAAATAAGCGTCATAAAGCAAAGTGTAAGTAAGGATGAAAAAGAGAAAGAGAAGAAAAAAAGTTTACTCACTTTTTTCTTTTTCTCCCCTCTTCTCTCTCATGTTCCTTTTCTCTGGTGCGGAATGTATTACTTGTATCAACACCTCTCTCCACTGATCTTTTCTATTTACCTCATTTCTCCAATTACACAAAGATTTCCTTTTTCCTTCCTTCCCAAATTAGCGTCTTGTGTGGGAGATGCTAGCGGCGTATAAAGAACATGGCTTGTTTGTTTGCGGAGATCATTCCAGATGAGGAAATTCCCAAAGGTGTTTTATATGATTCGTCACTACACAATCTGGATTTTTACGCAATATACCTAATTTTTTTACTGGGGGAAAGTGAACATGCAAGCGTATCATCATGGCTCTTTGCTCGTATATTTTTTACGAATGGGGAACGGAACAATCAACCATTGTTGTTTTATTAGCGAGAAGATGTAATTCATTTACTACTTGACTTGACCAGTCCGGCTAGATCATTATAAAGCAATTTTTTGATGGAGATGGAAATCTGTAGAAAAAATCTGAAATAACAACTACCACTCACAGACCACTTTGCTCCACCAATTAAATCAAACTTCCAATTAAGATTTGAATCTTTGAGGGAAGCAGCAGGAAACAATGATTACTCCTGTATAATTCGCTGGGTAAGCTTGCGAAAAATTGTCAGAGGAGGGACTCCATGCCAAAAGGTACCCCAATCGAGGTAGGTCGATGAAAATTGACCAAACTTGGCAGAACGTTAGAAGCTGTCAATTGATGCTAAAAATGC
>JAHZNA010001566.1:0-20420 GCA_027743935.1 Sinodicranocentrus sp. ZH6
TTCCCCTTTATCACGATCTTACGTGATGGCCATTGGTTTATCCCCTTTATCACGATCATGGATTTCAAGCGCAGATTAGTTTTCAGCTGAAGCCCAGAAAAGACTTAGCTAAAGCAGCCTTTAATTACAACGTACAAAAATATCACTTATCACAAAAACAACGATACTAAAGTATGAATATACAAATTTAATAATAGTATGCATACATATTTAACGTTCTTCTCTTAATTTAAAAAGTGTAAATGTAACGTGTACGTGTACTGTACCTCCTACTGTACTGCAAAGTATTATAAAGCTGGCCAGGAAAGCTGATAAAAATTTCAATGTAAAGTCTATAAGGCTACACAAGTGTTTTAGGAGGATTATATCTTACAGGCGTGATGCAAGTGATGATGATGATTAACGACAAATATGTTGATATTGAATCTTTATGTAAATCTTAAAATGAACAAAGATTATGGGTATCCGATCCGACTCGAAGTGAACGCAATAAAATAGAATGCAACGCGCACGTACAGAGCACAGTACTACCGTATGATTTTTTACGTCAATCGTTGGATTGATATCTGACAACTGTTCTGTAATAGATTGATGATGACATACTAAATACCAGGGACTATCCAATGGAGAAATGCAGACGACGAGACATATTTGTAATTTTGTAACTACGGATTTACTGAATGCTAAAGTCACCAGCAAGAGAGCATCTGCTGGAACAGTTATATGTTTTTCAACTTAACTGGTTGGGCTAATTATGTCATGTCTAATGTACACAGATATACAAAAGTTTTATTCTAAAGATGCTCTTAATTAAAATTAAAGTACCGCAACTCCTCAATTTAATGCAACGCAGAACGAAGAGAAGTTAAAAAATGCACATGTGTGCTTGCAGAATGACACTAACGGAACTGTACTTGTATGAAATATGAATGACAGGAAAATGAGCTGCAAATTGCAATTAGGAATAAAAACGTATATATTTCATCGTCGAGCAATTACTAAGTATATATATAGATCGATAGCATATATGTTATTACAGAATGTTGAAACAGTTTTTTTAATGGAAAGGCAAAAGTGTCTACACTTAAACGATATCTGTATTTACAATAAAATAAATAATCGTGTTTAATCAAACAAATCTATAATTTATACTCATTTTTTGTTAAACAGCACCCCTTCCACTTTTGATGTCACCCCGTGCTCGCTTTTGCAATAATCGTTCTCTGGCTGCTTTCTCCCTCTTTCTTCGTAGTTTTTCTAAAGTTTCAGTACTTGGAGCCTCGACTATTTCTGGTTCACTAGCTCGGATCATTTCTCTAACCTTTTGTAAAGCATCAGCGGTATTTAAGTGCTGGTATCGAGTGCGATCGGATTGAACTGCGATGTATCCGTCCTTTGTGATATGATTGCGAAACTATAAATAGTTTTAAAAATAGAAATACACATTGCAAAAACAGTAGTTGGCTCACTACGCACGAAATTTATTGCGTGCAACAACTAATATGACTATATACATGAAGATGATTCATAATACGAATAGTGTCGAATAATATTATTCGCGGAAGCTCATTCACGAAGAAATCGTAAAACGTTTCGAAACAGCTTGAAATTGCGCAATATAATTTTACCTTGTCTTTCAAATTATTGCGTATGAGAGAAAGTTATTTCTAGTTTTTCTGAAATACATGCATTGTCATTGTTTTTGATTGTTGTTTTGAACTTTTAACAACAATAAAATAATACTTTCTGAAATGGACTAACTGCGAATGCGAAATAATCTGATTAGCTATTGAATAAATTATATGGTAAACTTATTGTATACCTATCGGAATAAATCCGTTGAATTTGTCGAGTTTATCTTCTGGTTTCTGAAAAATGTCAATGCCAATGTTAAACAGAAGCAAATATATGCAGAAATAGAAATTTAACTCGTTAATTCATAACATACCGGTGGAGCCTGTGCAATAGATAAATTGCTCTGTGGGTATAACTTCTCAAGGGATATAGAACTTCGATAGCAGTACGGTTTCACTAAAGCTGAAGCTGGAGGTAACAAACTAGGCGTTCGTAATCGTAACTGACTGCCCAAAACATTGGAAAACAAACGCATGGACATCCTTTTTCTTTCGGTGATGGGTTTTTATTCTCTTGTCAGTTGTTGGTGTTCGGCTCGGACTTCTGATTTATTGGGAATGGTGATACGCGAAGATTAATACGAAGAGGACCCAGCCAGATGATTACTTTTGTACACTTGATTCTGATATCTGCTCACTTAAAGCGTATAGTTGATAGCATACACAGAGAACTTACTCTAACTAAACAAATTCTTTAAATGCAATACAGAGAGTACTGGTGAAATTTTAAGTGAGTAGTGAGTGAATTTAATTGTCTACAAAAAAAACTTTCGACATGATAAATCTGATTTCATTCCCACTCCGACCGGGTGAAACATTTTATATTATTGTGTATGTATTGTGCATACACACAGATGGATACAGTTTCGCGGAAAAATGCTCCGACAGAAATAAATTCAATGAATGTACATGAAAAACCCATAGTCCATCATCATTCAAGACGTGACGTGACACCTTTCGAGCAAGAGAGCTGTGCGTGCACACTTTGCAGAGGTCAAAGGTACACGCAAATGTGTCAGATATGCTTGTCTGTGTTTGTAATAATCGTTGAACTAACTAAATCGAAAAAGGTTCTTAATTCTTCAGTATAGTAAAAGCTATAATAATCTAGTATTTTTATGCATCCTTTCTCGTGTGCACACTTCACTTCACACACGCCACAAGGCTTTTTCTCCTAACCCTATCGTTGGAATTTCTTTGCCGGATCTAAAATTGGGAGTAATTCAAAATGTATAATTCGGTTCGGATCGCTGATGTTCACATGAGATGAAGTAGAAGTACTTATATGTGATGTGGCATCAAGTTACCTAGAGTGTGTCGATTAATCTTAATTTTGCTTCGCATTCTGCACTTGTCATTGTCAGGGCTAGATTTTTGATTTTCAATAATTTTATTGTATAAATATTTTCTTGTCCTGATGATGAAGGTAGATTAAGCATTTAAAACCTTCGAAAGCTTGACATTTTATATTCAAAATGTTATCATCCGCTGTAACCGTGTTTAATTCTTCAAATATGTAGAAATATTGCAATTTTTTCAATACAAATTTTAATGATTTTATTTTCTTTCATAAATTTCACTCCCATATAACATGTAAAATGTAAAAAGAAAGTGACTCAATTAAAATTTAAACAACATGCGTGCGTAGCGCAAATCCTGAAGAGCGCTTTCCCGATTCAAATCTCAGTTGATATTCATGTGTTCTGCATACATGTTGTTTGTGCCTTCGCAGGGGGAGGGATGAACTGGTCGGTCAGGAAGGTGTGATGAAAAATTGTTTGTAAAGACAGGCAATAAAATTTCCATATTAATTGCTGATTAAATTGAATTTCGAACTTCCCAATTCCAATATTTTTGCAAGCGTAGCATATCTGTCTTATGGGTGGGGGCTAAATTCATTGTAATTAAATTCTGATCGAATACCTGGGAAAATTAGAGCAGAATTATTTTATATTTGCCAATTTTCCCGTCATTATTTATCATTCAGTATTCTGTATTAAATTTTTATCATTGTTTTGAATCGGAAGAAATGTGGAATTTAAGTCGTGTCGTCATGTCGTAGCGTAGTAGCTAACGAGCCATATGGCCATCCTACACTACAACAGGGCTTTTTATATACAACTAAACTTCCTATATATTCCCATTCTCACAAACAAATTCCTTGCATGGCATAAACATTTAAATTGAGTGCATTTTGTTATTATGGGCTGTAGCTTCATCTCATCTTCACGCATTTGAAAATAAAATAGTGCGCATATAAAGCCTTTTAGTACCTCTCTGTAATTATGATTGCTCCTTCATTCCATCGAGAACCACGGTCCATTCCCGAATGGTCCACTTCGTCACGATACCCTTTTGCACGTAGGGATCCGCTTTGACGAAATTTTCGACGACATTTTTATTATCCGTTCTAAAGACAATTGCTGCAGAATCTACCGGATCTGCAAAGGCTCCGCCAAGGACTAACTTTCCTTCTGATAAGTATTGCTGGGCAAGCTCAAGATGACTTTGTCGTAATGGCGCTCGTTTATTAACAACGTCAGGCACGTAATTGTAGGTTAACATAAAATATTTTGACAAGTTAAAGGAACTACGACTTACATTTGCAATACGCTCGACCGAAATATTGCGATTTTTTCTAAGCAAATTTAAACTCTTTTGGAATACAACAGGTGAATTATTTATCTTTGTTACTAACATTTTCGCTTGAGTGTTTTCTAAATTTCTACCAACAATTTAGAATATACTAATCAGCGAATCTTTAATTTTAATTGTAATCTTCGTAATTCGTTGATTATTGACAATATGAACCAACCGAATTTTGTCTAGTATTTTTGTATCATATCTTATGCATATGCATGCTGTCACCTCATCTCAACCTCAATCCCACATTCACGTTTTTATCATTCAAATAACGTGCATGCAAGTAAAAGTAGGTACAGTCAGACAGACACGACACAGACCATACCATTAATATACTACTTTTCATGGCGAATTCCTGATTTTACCTGTACGTACCTACCTAGGCATTCCTCATTCCCACCCAGGTAAAGTGATGGTGAAACTTTTTTTAGTTAAAAAAGTCAAGTCTGGGATGTGAGAATGTTTTAGATGCGATTAGTTAAAATCTCGGGCAATGCTAAAATACTCTCCATGTACTCCATGGTATCACTGGACAGCATAGTAATCATGAGATTTATGAGGTTGTCCGTTTAAATTGTCACTTTTCAAACAATCCATATCTTCAACCCAACTTAAGACGTCACGTGTCAGGGCTAGTATAAAATGAACAGAAATTTCCTGACTTCTGATCGAATCCGATTTTATTAAAATAAAAATGGACAAATTTATACTTCTTTCAATGTTGAATACAATTCAATATTCCAACATCAAAAGTTACAAAACGGCGCTGATTTTTTAAGTAAATTAACATTTTGTTATTACTACGTCAATAAAAAATAAAAGTTAAGCAACTTTATTTACTCACTGGCAATGGCAATAATGCTTCAACCATAATTTTCATCATGTCAGTATTGATGTAAGCAAAAAACCAGCCAGACTGTCCGATTATAAATACGATACGTGTCAAATTGACAATAAATTACACATTTTGAAGATAATACATACAAAACCATGCCTTGTGACTATGCCACGCCACATAGGCACTTCAATAATTTAACATGAAAAATAAAGTTAATTTAAAACTGCTGACTGTTGCAATGAATCCGTTAACATATAGATCAATTAAAATAATTTTCTGAGCCACCTTGTTCTTGCAAACTTCTAATTACTTCTGCATCTAGATTTCCGTCGTAGCCACTTTTGTAGAGCAATTCCTTTTCTGCCAATTCATAGTCAATTTTATTTGCTTTTGAAAATATTCGAATTAGAGTCTCCGGCAACAAAACTAAACTGATGTAATGAAGCAACTACATCAAATTCAAACACAGCTAGTTAAAATCTGATATTACAGTACACCAAACCAAACAAACCAAGATGAACGATGAAATTAATATACATACCTCCCCACAATTATCAGTTAAATCCTGATTGATGCTGCTTCCAACCATTTCATTAATTGCACTCATAATACAACGGTCATGAGCGTCACTAAACGGCTGTGCTACGATTAACTCCCGTAATCTCTGTTTTGTCCCGATACAGGTTTTGAAGATCTAAACATCAGAAGAACGAGAATGCAAGATCATGAGATTTTTTTCTTAACCAACATAATATTTGCCCTTTACTACAGTACAAAAGCAGATGCATGCTGAGAAGACCGTTAATAGTAGTAACGCGACGAGACGTTGAATAGGAAAGCCACCGTTATGCGTTATATTAAACAATCGAAATACAAAATCCACTAACCGTAAACTTTCTAAACCGAAATAACATTAACATAACACGAACAATAGAAACAACACACCCTATAGCTGTTGATGCTATTCTTATTCGATCTTAGCACACAGCAAGCAACTTATGCTTCCCAAAAATAATTAAAACAAAACTCTCATCTCAGGGTGTTCAAAACTTTGTCGATTACTCACAGTACTTTATATTTTTGTGAAATGAATACTCAATAATATAATATGCATTACTTCATGACGCTTGCTTGGTAGTTCCTCATTTAGAATCTTTCTCACTTCGGGAAGCACTAGTTTGCAAATGTCCATTACATCGTTTTTATTCAAGTTTTCAATAGTTCTACATAGAGGTCGGTTAAAAAACACAAACAAATCATACAAACGTCAACAAACAAATAAAATTCACAATTCACTATACGAGTGTGAGGTTACTTTTTCTGGGATGGATACAATATTAGTCTTTACTTTACTCACCTACAATGTAACTCGTACAGCTTTTTCTTTATGTCATATTGAGGGATAGAAAACTTCATGAAGTCTGACTGTTGCGGTAGAAAGTCGTCTATCGAGAAAGAAGGGAAACATTCCGAGAAAGGAAAAATAAATAAATATAAATACAGTATTATACAGTGATAGTATAGTAATATTGTGCATAATAAAGTATAAATACTAAAATGAGATGACAGATGAGATTATCCGAACTGATACGATTTACAACTTTTTGATCATGTCATGGTCATGATGATATATACATCATAAAATGATAACCATAACGTAAAATATACTCAATATATTAATTATGTATGTGAATGTAATGTAGAGTAGCTTATTTAGTGAACTTACCATCCGACAATTCTTCAAGTTCTGATGAATCACTATCGTTTTGAACTTCAACATAATCTTTCGGTTTCTTTCTGGTTCCTTTTTTACTGATTTCATACCTAGCAAAAAGTTCATTGACCATGGCACTACCTTCGTTAAAACCAGGATTTGTACATGAAATAGTGTCATCAACTGCTTCCGCGGATACATCTGGATCGTCAAGTCCTCTGAAATGAGTTTGACTGGTCAATTTTTCCATATTTTTGGTTTCATGGCTGTTCGATCTAGGTCTTAATGTCATTTTGCCGTCCATTTGATTAATCCGTCTCCTTACGTCACACGAAAAGTGTGCGTGTTTTACTTTTCTTCGGTTATGTTTCTTTCTAACTGGACTAGGTGTGTCGTCCAAGCTTTTTTTTGTCTCCTGATGAAGCAATTGCCATGCAGTCGTTTGAGTTAAAGGATTGTGAAATAAATCTTCAAATTTCATTTCTTCAAAGCGTGGGCCATCGTCATTTGACGTCGAATGCGAGATGAACTTATTAGACGCGTTAACGCTCTCACTCTCTTGGTTATTTCTACGAATAGCTGCTGTTGCGGCTGGATTGGTCTTGCTGGCCATAGTCATAGTCACATGGTCATTAAGGTTATCCATTTTAAACCAGTTACTAGTTCCTGAGCAAATTAAAATTAAACA
Organism: Sinodicranocentrus sp. ZH6; assembly: GCA_027743935.1. Lineage (NCBI taxonomy): Eukaryota > Metazoa > Arthropoda > Collembola > Entomobryomorpha > Entomobryidae > Sinodicranocentrus > Sinodicranocentrus sp. ZH6. Next base: position 7,518 of record JAHZNA010001566.1, read on the forward strand.
ACAATCAAAGTTACTGCTTAATACCTATCAATTAAGGTATACATACATGAGAGTTGGTATGTAAATGTAACCCCTGACCCCAGCCAAGTATGTCATACGTGTGTATGTTGTATGTATGTCAATATTACAAAATATGTTAGAACCAACCAAATATGATGTAGAGATGGTCGGCGACGATGAACACGAGTGATGAAACGGGCAGGTTTCTGGTACTTAAAGATATGACTACAGAAGAAAAAAACTGACCACGCAACGTGACAACTGACTGACTGATGAACTCAATGAACTGCACGGTTAGGTTTGATGCGTAAAAATAACAAAAAATTGAAAATGCGAAATTATAAACAATACAATCAACAATATCTGATAATTCTACATTGTGCGATCAATACATAAGAAATTAAAAACACGTTTGATAAGTGTTGTAGTATAACAAACAATTTAATTCGCCCAGTTCAGTTGTTCAGTCTCCCATTTTCCAGCTTGCCTACCTATAACTGGATTATGGAAGTAGAAGTAAAACTTTGACTATGTTATTGGTATTTTATGCCAGGTCAACCAATAACTTGTGAACCAACTGAACTGAATCATAATATACTTACTTATACAATCATATCATCAAATCATTACACGAATACGTATGATATGAATGAATGATGTCGACATGTCGAGTCGAGCTCACTTCACAAACAACTCAACATACTAAACAAACACTCTTTATACCGCCAAACTTTCTGCTGTCTTTGTTTACGCGTGTCGTCGTGCCCCCACTCATGTACCGTTAAACCAAGCCTTTATCTGCCCCCAGTACTAACTATGACCTACTAATAGTAGGCAGGCTACTATGAAAATGACATGATGAAATAAAAATAACTTCTCCAAAGCCAAAAATGTCAAATACTATGATGAAATGAGCTTTTTTGAGCAGATTTAGCGATAAAAGATCAAGCTTACAAGAAAGCCTATTCAACGGTAAAACGGTAGTTCGATGATGGAGAATATCTTAATAATATTTCAAATTTGGTCAATTTCACTAACGTTAAGGTTTACCATGGTTTCCAATACCAATTTTTTATTCCATATTCTAATAGTTCGTTAAAAACAGGTTACAAATATATACATAGATTAGTAATATATACCATGCCAAAATTCCTAACTGTCTCAAATTTATAGCCGCCGATTGTAAATCTGAATTCTTTGGATGTCATATAGAAAATTGGTTGCCACTTCGAAACGGCTTGCAATTTTTACATGGTGTGTATTGAAGTCGCATATTTTTAAAGAGCTTTCAGAATGCGCAATAAAAATGTGCTCACATTCGAAATCATCCTTAACGTTTAAGAAGTTGACGAATTTAGAGAAATTAATTAAGCTGTTACGCGTTTGTGGGAAAGGGTTTAAGGGTTATCACTATCACCATTGAATTCCTCATCATTGAATTCACCAGACCAGAAAACAATTGTCGTTGAAAACTGAGTTTTAGTGTTAATAGGTTTGCTTGTTAGATAGATAAGAACTCACAATAGTCACAATTCAAAAATATTTTTTTGAAAAATTTAAGCTAAACAGAAAAATTAATTTGAAATAGAGGTCGATTTCTTGTATTGCATAATGCAAAGAATTAGAGGGTACTTACAATACAAGACCTAAAGGTAAACAATAAAAAGAAGTTTCGTAGTACGTCGATAAAATATTTTCGACTTTNAAATTAATTTGAAATAGAGGTCGATTTCTTGTATTGCATAATGCAAAGAATTAGAGGGTACTTACAATACAAGACCTAAAGGTAAACAATAAAAAGAATTTTCGTAGTACGTCGATAAAATATTTTCGACTTTCTGATTGGATGCAAAAAGAATTCTTTAACTTCAAAAATGCTGAAGTATGATGTATTACACGATATTTGTAAATTTTTGAAACTCAGGGCCTTATTCAAGGTCTTAAGGGCCTTTCTGATGAGGCGCATTAGCGATACAAACTAAGCCTTTGTCCATTGGTATCGATTGCTGGAATCAGAAATTTGAAAAAGTCAAAGGGTTCAGCCAGGAGAGCGCAAAGAGGATTTAAGGTTTAGGACCTTCCGCAGGGCTTGAAGGACCTTTTAGATTTGGCTCATTCGCAATAGTTAATTAGGTCATCTGTTTACGTATCGATTGCAAAATACATATTTTGAAAAAGTCAAACCGTTCAGCCTGGAGAGCGCGTAAAGTTTTTCAAATCTTAGGACCTTACGCTGGGCTTTAAGGACCTTTTGAATTTCGCTGATAAGCAATAGTTAATTAGCTCATTTCTTTAGGTATTGATAGCAGAAAACAGAATTTGAAAAAGTCAAGTGGTTCAGCCTGGAGAGCGCGGAATGTGAACAAGTTAAAATGTTCGGCCTGCGGCCGGACAGACTGCCAGTGTAAAACTATAAAGATTCTTCGAATATATCTTCAATATATTCTGCGAAACTTAATAAAGGATGCACGATTAACTGAAACTTTACCATGATATAAATTGAGTCTATGAGGCTCGGCTTGAATAATCAAAGGGTACGACGAGTATTTGGGATTGGGAGGAAAGGAAGAGAAGGAAGTCAATTTAGTACTCACCAAGGGAGCTAGAATAGGAAGGTCCTATTCAAGCTCCCTGCTCACCAACAAGGTAGGAATTTGAATGAATTTAGCATAGCATTTATCATGCAATGCAATTTATTAGATTCGACTGTATATTCAAAATTCGTTAATGACACTCAAAAGTTCCGCACCACTCACACCACTCAATGTCAACAATGTCGCATTTTTTCTGACAAGTTACATTGCATTTCCATTGTATTGTCAATAAAATGTTGTTGTGGAATGATCCGAATTCCGAATTCTAATCCTGCCATTTCAAGGTCAGTCTATAAATAGCGAGAAAAACTTTTACTTCCTCCCTGCTCCCTCCAATCTGTGCCTAATGACAAATTTTGATTTTTTCCCTTGCTCCGTTCATTCCATCTCCATCAAAGCAAGACGCAGACATGTAAATGACTGATATGCCTGACTGAACACTTTAAATAAAGTTTACTGTGATTGAGTCTGAGGTCTGACCTGACGTACGCAAACTTTACATTTGTATTGGCTTAAGCAAGGTATGGATCAAAATTACTGTAAATACTTATAAGTTCTCGAGAAAAAAAAAATATACTGGCTGTCTATAAATTACTGTAAATTCTTTGTGAAGAGATTTCCAAATTTATTTTTTCAATCCGCTGAATGGGAAAGCGTGAAATGGCAAACTTTTGTTCATCCAAAAATGTATGCTTTTCCGTGAGATTATTTCAGATTAGAATTACCGTCAGTAGAATTTCTATGCATACAATTAAATTAGAAAACACATTTCCTCCATCTCATTCAAGTGTCAACTAAGAACGCTATTCGTGATGAGCATGAAGTACAATTTTAACTTTAACATAACATAAATGTATGTGAAATACATTCATTAATATTAAACATGATATGAAGCTTTGCTCTATTCTTCGATGGCCTTTAACTTAATGACTTGGTGTAAGACGTAAAAGGGTGGGACGTAACATTCATAATAGCCATGAATTCCAATTAAAATTCATTGCGCAAATAAAATACTACACTTGTACTATATTTGTACCCAAGAGATTGTACGAAAGTCACAGCTCGCAGCACTGCGGTGCAGTAAAAAATTGGGGTCGAACAACAACAACAAAATGACAAGTGCAAGTGTGACAAAATGTTACTACAGTATGGATTAACGCACGTTTTCGCATCACTAATGCATTGTATCTTGAGATGATCTTTGTTGGGCTTCATTGCAATGGTGGTGGTGCTGCTCCCCTTTTTATTATTGGCTTCATTCACCAAAACCACTGACTAGACTGATGTGTATTTTTATACCCATATCCTAATTAAAAATGCTTGAATTCTGCATTCCTTTATTTATGAGAGTAAAACAGTGATAAAATTTATTGAGTTTGATTAGATTCGGTTAGACGCATTCGAGACATCAGGGAATAGGGATCATGGTTTGAATGGCTTGGCATGCATGTACAGTTGTCTGATGATCCAGGAGCTGTGTACAACTGTACAGAATAACGCTAAACGTACAAGTGACAAATTTTATAGCATATTGAATAGGAATGAACGCCGAGTTGACGCGAAGCTGTCTTATCCTATCAATCAAAAATCCTATCCAATTAGCAATCTTCTAAATTTGCAAGAGAAGAAAATGGGCAGTGAAAGTCTGATTTCTTCACATAATCAAGCAGTAGGGAATTACGTTTGTTTCGAAAAAGTTGTTGAAAAACAAGGCAGCCACGAAAATTCTTCAAAAGTTATGGAGGAGAACACGGGAAACCAACGCGTTTATGGGAAGTATACATTGACCATGGATGACGATGAGGATTCCACCGTTGGTTCAAGCAGTTGTTGTGGAAGACTTTGTAAATCTACAAAAGACTGTCTACTCATAATATTTGAATGTCTATTTCTTGTGTTCTAAAATATGTTGAAGAGAAAGTTGTATGTCATTTGTGGCGGAATCTGTACAAGTGTGAGAGCGTAAAAGCACGCAATAGCACGTGAAAAAAGGATTAACAGTTGAGGTAGCTGTGTTCTCAAATCCAATTACGACATATTAAAATTGTATTAAATATATGTGTCGTGCGAAATTAATTATATTTATATTTGCATTTGAACATATAAAAAAATCTGTGTCATTGTCAACTGGGAGTAGGTCAAGACCATGTCGATAATGGATCAAATTTATCTAAATTTAATTAGCGTGCAACTAGTAATTCCTATTGCTGAAGAATCTCAAAACGAAAGGTTGCTTAACTTTTTATCTTAGTTTTCGTGCAAAAAGTGCCTAAAATCATGAGGGTAGCTGCTGCTGCACCTTTTACATAATTAAACGCAGGGAAAAATTAGAATATGGCGAATGCGAAGGAATATCCAACGACTGCAACCAAAATTCCACTTTGGTCTCCTAAAAATAAACCCAAAATCCTCGGGCCCATCAAAATTGTTCATAGTGATAGTACTGTTAGTGTCAGCAGTGCAATGGAAATTTCTACAGTAAGATCAAATACGAGCCCGAGTAAAAGTGAAAGCACTTTCGATGCAAACAATATTAGCAGTAAAATATCTTCCAGGGATGAAGACGAAATTATTGAATCACCCTTGCTGTGCTGCAGATTGTTTGCGTTGGTGGCAACATGCTTTGAACATGTAGAGGACGGTTTTGAAAGTAGCAAGGATTGGTGTGGTGCAACATTTTGTAAAAGTGTTCTCTAATTTAAAGATAGATACTCCGTTGCCTTCGTCATTCTCTTGTCACAGCTACATCGCTTTTAGATGTAAGATCTAAGATCGGCTAGATAAGGAATTTAGTTCGGTTCGGACTGGACTTCGGTTGAACTATGATTGAGAATTGAAATGAATCGACTGATTGTGATTGAAGTAGCATTGCGAGTATTGCGAATTGCGAGTGGAGTTTGAGGATCCTATCAAAGGGCTCCATATGGAATGGATCGTCATACTTTGGGGGATGATTTGTAACCATATTGTACCTCTTACCTCTTATCTTATGCTTACCGTATTCTATATCTATATGATTGGTCCACAAACCTTGTAAAAACTACTACGTAACGTAAATACTTAGTATTAAAAAACAGCTCAACTCAAGTAGAATTATTCGGTTTGTTGATCTAGCAGTAGAGGTTCGTATTTTGAAGTAAAATTAATTATTTTCGCACTTTTGTGCATGCGCATGCACACATAATTACTTTAATTACCGATTACAATTATTATTGATTTATGCGGTATCATTTTCTGGGAAAAAAATGTTTTAAAAGCTTTAAGAAGGGAAATATTAATTTTTTAGTAAAAGTTAAAAAACAGTTTTAGAGGACATTTTTGATCATGGATTAAGTTTAATTTAATGCATAATACTAAATACTGTTGTTGGTATTTTCGGATTTTCAATACAGTGTGTGTGCTTTCTAGTGGCCACTTTGACACCTCAGGTCCAAAAAGTCTGCACACACAACTCACCTTTTTAGTGAAAGCGGACACCTTAATAGAACTTAGCGTAGCGAGTATAATTCTGACATACAATGACTGCAATGATGCAAACTACGAGACAGGAAGTTTGCTCTCATTTCTCCTTGAACTAGACATTTTAAGCATAAACTATCGCATTTAGATACACATAGATGGAAAAGAAAGCTATTAATTATTTTAGAAATACTTTTAAAAAATATTTTCCAAAATTATTGTTATTGTTGTATCTCTTTGAGGAAGATAAAAACACTCCATTCCAACGAAAGCTAGAGAATAAATTTTTGTTTCAAATGTCAGCCATGAGCACCGTTAACCTCATTTCAATTTAACCAAATTTCAGTTCCAAATCAATTCTTTTTCACAACAAACAGTTTTGCATGTAAATCACAATAGCTTAAATTTACATTGGATCAGCTATGACCTCAAAGGTGAAAAATGTTCTGGACTTTCAGTAGTAGTTTCATTTCAAGAAATTTAATTACACAAAAACATTAATGACTAGCGAGAATGAAGCCATAAGAATCTTTCAGAGCGCTTATGCTCTCATCTTTCTGAATGAAATCCGAGCGACCGCATTTCACACTGATTAATTGATTCCTTGGTATGCATTGTGAAGTTTTCACTTTCCAGTATTCCAGTAATCCAGTTTGTGCTTTGTTGCTCCGTGTGCCGCATACAACTCGCGATCCAAGTAAAAGGATTCTATCCTAACCAGCTGATTTTTCTTTGTATTTGTTTATGATTCGCATCATCCTAATCTGGAAAAATGCGTGTACAAGTGTACGTACAAATATTAATATAAATATTCATTGCTCCTTTGAAATCGTTAATTTCCTCGAAAGACGGGTTATCATTGCGGTTATTAGTTGTCCGTGATCTATAAGTATGTCACCGTTGGTGAATTCGCTGGCGTTTTAACACGAACAAAGATTTCTTTTTCTGTCAAGAAACATTCACCAGTTGATAGTTTATATTCATCTTAATCATTTCAATTTCACTTTTATTACATTATCTAGTTAATTCATTTTCCTCTTACATCTACTGGTATGGAATAAATCGTACATTTAAAAATATAAAAAATTAGTTCTGAACTTGAGTTCAGTAGTTTTACAGTTTTTACAAACGCAGATAACGTTCACCCCTGTTAGAGAAGTAGCAATATTTTGAACATCCACCTAATACAGCTATATACATAGTGTTTCTACCAACAATGTGCGAAGTTACCGTTCTAAAAGATGGATATGCATTTCTGAAGGATGGGTGGATGCATGCAAACTGTACCTGTACAGTTGTAAAATCTCCCCAAAATACTGTAATTGTTGATACAATGACAGCCTGGGACGGTCCATTTATACTTTCCAGTAAGGTTAACTTTTGTAAACTGTTTATAAAAAAACCCTCTGTAGCGTTTTTTAAACATGATAAATTCAATATTCCTTCTGCTTAGAGCTACAAGAATTAGGCGTTGAGAAAATTGATTATGTCGTTTCTACTCATGGACACAATGATCATAATGGAAATAACAACTTATTTGTGAAAGATGTCAAGCAGCATATTGTCGGTTTTTGCATATCCAATAAGGATAAATATTTTGCGCATCCATTTGAACATGGTATGTATATATGTATGTGTGTGTGCATATTTGAAGAGCACATCGAGCGATTTTGTAATTTTTAAATTGTCAATTCAAAACATGAATTACATGAATGAATACGCAAATTATGTTTGTAGGTGAAGAGTATGTTTTGGATGAGTGGATGAAAATCATTCCAACGCCGGGTCACACTAGTGAAGATATTACTTTACTCGCTAAAACTACCTCAGGAAACATAGTGGCAGTTGCAGGGGACCTTTTTGAATGTGAAGAGGACATCAACAAATCTGATTTATGGGTAGCTAATAGTTTTAATCCTGAAAAACAAGCGGAAAATCGATTAAAAATCCTGAAAGTAGCTAACACTATTATTCCAGGCCATGGGGCTCAGTTTAATGTTACCCCTGAATATATAAATGTAGCTCAAAAGATGGTCGAAAAGTATAATGTTAATGTATCAATGTAAGCATAGCATATAGATATAATTACAAGTCTCCATTAAGCTTGAGGATAACATAATAAAGATGAAATTTTATAATATTTATGTAAATGTAGAATGTAGGCTAAGCACATTTGTCTTCAGATTATCAAAGCTCACACAATAAGAAACCACCCATTACCAAGAGTTGGGATTTGGGATAAGACGATAAGAGATAAAACTTTGAACTGTTCATACTTGATACTTACATTAGCATTTATCAATTATCATAATATGAATAATATAATAATTATTTATAGGTAATACACTTCGCAATTATGAGGAACATAGTTTATCTTTAATTCCGTTTTAGAGGAATAGGTGGTGGTGGGCCTTTCCTAGACAGGGTAGGGGCCGCCATTAATTCGGTTCTGATTGGTGTAGGTGGTGGTGGCCAACTTTCATGTTGGGAGTCATTCGTACCAATGTCCTCGTCATCACTTGTTGACAATTTTCGTTGAAGAAGAGGTCGCCTGACGGCTGCTTCTGCAGCAGTTAGTTGTGATTGAGATTCATCAGATCTGTTAATCATGTCATGACAAGGTTTCACGTTATTTTACTAAAGGCATATAAAAATTACATCGACGTAGATTAATAGTTAGTATGTATTAAGATGTCGTCATTAATTTAATATAACCCTTTAGAACGTCGAGGGATTCTTGGTTTAATTTGTCTAAAGGATTGCCGAACGAAGTTCCCAGCTGGGTTTAATCTTCTTCGCAAATAAAGTTCTCCCTGTTTTTTGAATGCGTACCACACAAAATATTATTAACAGCTCCTCAAAGCATAATATCATGTTAATTTAAAATGCTAGCGCAAAGCATTCAAACTTAACCGATAATGATAAATCTTCATTTTGTTCAGAAGACTGTTCAGAGCCAGAGGGATGTGGGGAAATGCCAGAGGGCTGCATTTCAATATCATCCATCTTCGGTTTCAAAATACTCAATCGTTTATTTTCATTGGTTACTTCTTCCTTTGCTTTAAATTAAATTCCCAAACAATGTTTATCATTTATACTAAAAAGAAATTGGCGATTAAAACAGATTTAGCTGTGCAAATGCAGTAGTACTTTTTCCATACATAATAATAATTCATCGTAAATTGTGAGAGGATCGATGCCAAACACTTGACACATTTCATCAGGCATCAGCGAGTCCAATAAAGTTACCACTCCAGAAAGCACGATACAAAAGATTCCATTTGCAAACACCAAATAATAGTCTAATCCGAAATGCGTTTCAAAGATAATGTCTTTGTCCCCTTTATAACTTTGGAACGGGATTTGTAATTCGATTGGATTTCTAACAAAGGTCCACACACCAACAGCAGCAATTTGCAGGCATCCAGTGAAAAATAAAAACAGAGCTGCAGTTCGAATAACCATGCAGAATAAAATATTCGCGATTAGCCACGTTCCAAAAGCAAACCTAAAAAATAAACATGAATGAACTCTTTTTGGAAAAAAACTCGGTAGTTCTGTATCAACTGATACTTTGATTTTGAACATTTTTACCATAAAATCAAATGAGAGTACCATCCAGCTAGGCGGTAATGCCTTCCAAATCGAATTCCTTCGCCGTCAAAAGTAAAGTACTCAGCTACTTGTAGGATCGGGATTGGAATTCCACGTAGAATAGCAGCCCTAAAATCTCTAGAGATTCGTCCCGCATATTTACCAAATCCAAATCGTCCTTGAGCCCACTCCCATGAGAAATGCTCGTTGTAATCGATAATCTCTTTTGATAATTCACTTGCTGGAGCATGTTGATTTTTATTTTTTGTATCATTATTGGCATGTACGAACGGTTTTCCTGAATAAGGCGTAAAATGTTAAAAATCTACCTGCGACCAAGTCATTATCTTTTCTAATATTATGTGTACTTTTCACCTTTTAACGTGACGTTAATACCACGAAGAGCAATATGCAATCCCAGATGCCCTTGGATTTCATCAGGCAAACCTGGTTTGTAGGGGGTACTGATTTTGAATTCCCCAATCTCCCAGTTGTGCCCATAATTACCCCCTATTATTTTACAATTCAGTGAAATTATATTTACACGAAATAGGTGCATGATTTTAGGTAAATACAAGTAAGAAAATGGTGAAAGTATTAAGTTAGTGGGGAAAATAAACAACTAGTACCTAAGATGACACCCCCGATGAAAAGGCTGCATGTAACACGACAGAATAGTACTTTCCGCATAAGCGAATTGTACGCAGGTATAATTGCAAGGAAGCCAATGCCAACAATTAAAAATGCTGTTATGAGTCCTGCAATTAAAACGTCAATGTGGGCAGGAGAAGATTCCTGATTGGGATATCGAGTCGGATATCCGTCGGAACGTCCAAAAGAGAAATGGAAATGAAATCCCATACTCGTAACTAATTAAGTCGTCCTTATATTTTGGAAAAAAATTATTTCAGATCTCGCAGTTAACAGTTCCCCATGCGAGATGCGAAAATTGCGATGTGAATTATTTTTGATCTATGCAAAAATGGTTACCGTCAAAGCAGACAAAACGGACAAAAGTATTAACATTGTAAGTAAGTAACTCACCACAATATTGATTGTAAAAGTAGTGTAGTCGTTTCAGAAAACCGCACATATGTCTGTTAAGTAGTCCGGCCCATCCAGCCTTCAAATTTCGTAGTAAATCAGTAAATGTGAATTGGTTCACAGTGATTGATAATAAAATAAGTTTAATTTAATGGTTAATAACAGCGGTGTCCTCAACAATGTTACTCATTATGCTACAGAGAGACATCGACGTTAAGATTTTGTGTTTGTGTGGTAAGAGGGATTGAAAGAAAAATAAATGCTATATTATAACTAGGAAAAGAGACAAGGCATAGGAATCGTCATCAGTAAACCTGTTTTAAACTTTAACCACTTTTTGACTTTCGCTAGTCAGGTAATCAAATCTCATTTTATGCCTTAGGTCACATCCGCTTAAATGGGTTTATATTATTTATGCGTACTTAATTTATGTTTGTAAGTTTTATGTACGTAAACTATCTTAAACTAATATAAAGCACTAGAAGGCCAGCTGTTTGCTTTAAGCAAACATAAACTAATGATTATCTGTTAGAACTTCATGAGATCCGAATTGTTGTAAGCAAAATTAGTATACTGAATCCGAATGTGAGTCTAGCCATGGCTTAACAGTATGCCAAACAATCACACAGTCGCAAAACTCCGCATGCACACAATCGAACAAAAAACATTCAAATTAACAGCCGAAAACAAATTAACAATATTCGATAGTAAATTAACAATTTTCGACAGTCAATTACAAGATTCGATGGTCATTTAACCTTAAACATCCACAATCAAAAGTCAATTAATAATAGTGCACAGCCATTAAACTATAGTCTACTATCATTTATAGTATATAGTATATTTATAGTATACACGTATAGTATATTTATATTATATGCAGTGGGTGCTATAGACACACAGTTGGGGAGTTGTCGATACACTTTCAGGGTGCTGTAGATACACTGCAGGTGTGCTGCAATGCAGGTATACTGCTGGGGTGACGGTGCCGAGGTATAGACGATAACTTTTTACCAAAAACTAAATACACCATCTCAACTTCTCAAACGCTTTTGAATGATGTATTAGATGTCGATATTATTTAATGTGAATTCTCGAAAGTGTTAATTGTTACCATAATAATGTTTTAACGGAGTTGCCTAAAATCAATGGGCGGGACTGTGCTGGATGCTCGGTGGTTGATGCTGTAGTCCAATCACCTTAATCGTTGACCTTAATAATGAATGAGACAAAACTTTAGATGTGTAAGTAAAAAGTATATAACAATAACGACGAAGAGATAAAGTTTTTTTTAAACAAAAAAGTTGCCCTAGTTTAATTAAATAGCTAAGCGCGAATCCCTCACATTTTTGAAACATGTAGTCAACGCAACAGACAGCTACCATGCTCATAAAACGCTAAGTCTTTTCGTACACTTCCCTCTACTCAACTGAATTCTCGGGATAACATATGAAATCTTAAACGGGTATATAGATGATTAAGACAAAAATAGGACTAAGCTAAGTACGACTCTAAAAAATACCACGCAAAAAATAATATCGTTCTGGATAGGAATCGAACCCGTTACTGACGATCTGTGGCGCAGAGCTCGTGCCTATGCGCCATCAATCCGTAGTTGAAGAAACCTGACAAAATAGATTGCCTTGTTATTAGCTAGTGGTAACATACCCAGTATAACCAAAGGCCGGCTAAGCTTGAGACCATGTACTCAACAGTAGTTCGTCCTATGATAGCTCTTTTCTAAAGAAGGCTGATTTTATCCTTCTCCCTATACCTACCTACCACGATATTATACCCAGTCGAACTCTAATAATACATAATACATAGTATGCAAGACAAAATGATATTAAGGTCATTACTTTCCCTACTGATTTTAACCACAACTTAGCTGCTAACCACAATGACAATTCCTTATCAACTTTCAGTTTACTTTTATTACAATGCAGAGGTTTTAATTTTCCTTACACTTGTGCTCGTATGGAAATCGTGCAGGGATTTTTTTCACTATTGTAATAATAGCACTCCCCCAGTATGAGTTACGCATTCAAATTATTATTATTATTATTTTTCATTCTGGGAAAAAATGAATCAAACTACGGTTTCATTTATTAAATAGCGAAGCGTAGCCTATTTCTTGGTAATGGTCTGTGTGTCCGATCCTTCCGGCCGAGTTGGCTCTAACGGCCGAACCATTTGAGTTTTTCAAATTCTG
>JAHZNA010001567.1:0-10930 GCA_027743935.1 Sinodicranocentrus sp. ZH6
TAAATCTCTCTTTTCTTTTCGTGTTAGTATTGTATTGTATGAGTTGTAAATGTACAGCGTATAGTAAATCGTAAAGTGTGATTTGTATGTCGTACAAGGGCCTGAAGAATATTGAATATTTTACACTATCACAAAATTCATAAATACTCATGTACGGTAAAACTGGAACATTTTACTTGTAATTGGCAAGTTTATCAGCATGCATATTAATTACTCCTTAACTCATCTCTCAGAAAAACTTAACACCTTGCTTAGCTAAAGAGGACATTCGCCTTTCTGAATAAATGAGTGTGTACTCAAATAAAAAAGATGAAACCGAACACCGCCGGTAAGGTGAAGAAAACCACAGGTAAATGTGTCGATCAAAATTAGATGCCTACATAAATATAAAATTATAAGTGCAGTGCAGTAACATGATGATATAAATGTCTATGTCAATCCTAATTTCAGACCACGCACGCTTTTTAGCTGTTTCAATTTTTCTTCCAACATACCTAAAAAGTCTACGTGCAGTTTGAAACGTTATCCAAGTTTTTTAATTACTCTACTGTTCAACGTCTACGGTGAACGTGCCGCTTGGGCATACTAAATAAGAGTTCGGGACAGTGCTGTTATGTACAAAGTTACAAAGTGCATTATTTTTTAACCCACCTTCACCTACCGGACATGTGACATGCACTATGCGGGTAGGTACCGTAGAGGTATGCATGGATGACGATACAGATGTTATTTATGTCCTTGAAATTCAATGGTATTTAACTTTAGCTTTTACATTATTTAAGCTATAAACTTTAATCATACATCAAATTCATGTCTGGCTCTGTCGGCAGTCATATCGCTAGTCAACGGTGCAATGAATGGGTAAAAACGAGCAGAAACCATATGATATGGAGTAGTGCAGTGAATTTACCTGATAAGACGTACAAGTTAACCGACAACAGAGTAAATAAGTAAATATTGAATGTTATGAGGAGTGTGTACTGTTGACATACATAAAAATGGGAAATACCAAATACGTGAGAAAAATGTGTGATATTTGATATGGTTCATTTTGTGTTTGCTTATTTACACAGAACAGAACTATATGACCGAATGGATTGATTTTTAAAACATGCACGAAACATCTCTATTATTACCCGATTGAAAACAAAAATATTTAAGTGAATGTTTAAAATACCTGGCAAAAGGTTGAGATTCAACTGAATAATCTGCTTCAATGGTCTTTTCAGCCAGTAACAATGAACGCTCCTCCTCAGTCAAAGGAAGTAAACCCGTTTTTTCCATTTTTCTTTGTTTTGGTAGTATGACTATTTCTTTAATTTTCCACTTTTTTCAACTCCACCAAACAAGATCTATTAGTTTGATAAGTACGCAGTTGCAAACTGCGCACATAGTTAAAATTGCTGCTTATTCCCAACTTTTGACATCAACAATGACGATCATCAGGCGATAAATGATAAAAATACAACGGAAAGGCACAAATAACTTTACCTAATTATCGTTCTCTAATTATTTAGCCGTCATTGTACTAGTGTTAAATTGTTGAGTGAACTATTAGAGCTTCAACATAGCCCAAATCCGAAATTGCTGTCGGTGTTCCGACACTTTAATCTCACTTTTTACACGTCACGGTGAATTTTATATCCTTCAATATTTTGCTATCAACTTCAGCACATCCGACCCGATCCTTAATTTCCCGTTTCAGTCTTGCAAATTCTTCTCTCGGAGATGCAAGTTAAATAAATAATCTAGCATATAACTTTACTTTCTTCTTAATAGCGCAAATTTAACACTTCTTCTTGTTTTGTTGTTTTGATCAATACGAAAGAACTGAAAATATCTTCGTCATTCGTTATGGAGTTCACCCCACATCCAACATCTGACTGTTTGACGTGTAGGCTTAGAACATCCGGTGCAATCAATGTCCAGGCTGCACGCAATAGTGCACTCCGTTGATTTTTACCGAAAACTCTGAATCACCCTTTTTCATTTAGGTAGCTATGCTATTGGGGATGCGTTAATATTGGCGAAATGGTTATCGCAGTCGGTCCACAGTAGTCCAATTCCAACTCCTTTTATTCATATCCTTAAAACATTCTCATTGAAAAAGCACCATGAAAACAAGACATTTGCAAGGACTTCACATTTTTACACCCCCGTTTTTTCCTTTATAGATGTGATATGTGATGTGACGACTCGGAGAACTGGCAATTTTATGTATATTTTTCAATTTACACCAACCTCTCAGACAGTAGACAGTGCACTTCTCGGCTACATTCCTCTGTTAATTCCGAGTATTTATAAAATATATAGTAAAACCCGGTCCGCTTTCCGTTTCCGCAAAAATCCGCGTGATGTTAATTAAAGCTTTTGTCTGAAAAGATGAGAAAAAATGTGTCTAACGTACATTTTCCCTTCTTTTCATGGAATGGTCAAATGAAAGACAGCTAGAGGATAAAGGTAACAGATTCCTTCAAGAAGTCGTTGTCGTTACTGGTAGCACTACACTACTCGCTCCACACTGATACACAAACCTCCCAACAATGTAAAGTAACGACTGTGTGATGTGATACATGAAAACGGTGTGTATGTGTTGTGGATGTCGATCACACACAATGGATTTTTTTCTCAACTGAATACCTCGGCACTCTCTGTTGTGTCCGTTCATCCTGTGGATTACTGTGGAATAATTACAATATAGGGAAAAGGTGGAGCTAAAAACCTTGTGTCGAGTTTCTCAAGTGTTACTACATGAATATGGAAGGGAATAAAAATAATAATATTATCATGCCATCAACATCATCCTGTTCTATCTGTAATCTCGCATAGAGTTTACTTCATACATATGTGTACGACACACCATGTAAAATAAATGGTGAGCTAGTGAGTTTTACATACATATCCAGTTTAGCCATATCAGTATGAACCAGAGAGTGAGAGAACTGATAGTCAGCAGCTCTGTGTGAGCAGTAAAACATAACATGTGGTTATTATATATACCGAGAAGACCAAAAGAGACAAAACTTCATATAAGGCACACACACCATCACAGCCACACTGACGTTTATTTCTACATAAAAAAAAACTTTTCACTTCACCTTAAACTAGTTACGCTCGCATTTACGTTAATGCTTTTTTATTACATGAGATGAGCTAAAAGAACAAAGTTGTTAGTCATATAGTCTGCGAAATTTTTTTTCGCGTGATCATTCCTTCTAGTAATGGTATGTTTCTTGCCACCATTTGCTACTATGAGTACTCCTCGTTTATAATGTAATAATGACCAACTTGACTAACCAAAACAAGGCATGCACAGTTGTAGTTTGTCTTGTCGTAAGGTCAAAGGTAACTGATGATTTTTGTAGTAAGACAAGGCAAGGTAAATCCTCGATTCCTTCAATGAACCGTAACTATACCGTGTAATCGATCGGAATGAAATAATAATGCAGCAGTGGAGAATATCACAGGGTTAGTTTCATGTGTTGTTTTCCTTTTTTGCTTGCCTCTAAAGATGATAGCATATTGCTCAGCTTAGAAGGAGTATTTTATTGTTGTGGAGTGCAAAAACAGAAGAAAAAAGTTATATGCAGTTCACTGAATTTTCATATTCATATGACACGACATTCCATACCATCAGATATGTCATGCCGTGATCGGATATGGGCGATGCACATTCTCAAAAACGTGCACCGTCAACACGGTAATGAATAAACTAATTATGCTAATACAAAAGGGATTTGGGTCATTATTTTTGGGACAGGAAGGATTCATTCATACAGGGAGAAGCCATTCATATTCATGCTGATTCGACGAGAAAATCAAGCGAAAAGCTGGTTTGTTTAAGTTTCACTGAATAAATGCATGTGATTAACAGTTATAATAAATAACAATGAAGTCAAATTGTATGCTAGTGCTGTGGCGCGCCACCAATCATAGTTAGGTAGGATTAATAATAATAATAATAATAATAATAATAATGGCAATATTTAATAACATAAGCAATAAGTGAGGATGAAAAAAATATGTGAAAAAAATGTGCCTGAAGCACTTCAAAAAACTAGTAGTGATAATGTTAATACGCACATATGTGCAACGCGTCCCTTCCCAATCTGTTGTCTGTAAGAAACAAGACTAACGTCCGTTCATCATTTGGTGGTTCCGTCCTCCATAAGTACGAGAATGTGCATCTCACAGCTGCGGCATTTCTAAGTACTTAGCAGCCCTTGCAGTGTATGGGATCACAGGGATTAGTTAATTAATATTGATATATGATTTTGTGGTGTTTACCTAAATCCATTGATTCCTATGAATTGTATGTTCCACCATGCCCAGCTCATCCTCTTAAGGTGAAAACTCCACTCTACAACTTCGTATGTTGAAGAGAAACAGTCATCTAGCAAGATTAATGACTGCATACACACACTACCTTCATGAGCATTTTTATTTCCACAGTTATTAAATTGAAGATCGGTAGAAGAGGAGAGGCAAAAGTTGCCGAAGGAAGTGAAATGAAATGATTAGCAATAAACAGGTGGGCATAGGTACCTGTAACTTTACCACTGTTTCTCATGTCTTGCGTATGTACTTGGTTTATTTTCAAGAAGAGGAAAAAAATCCATTATTGCTTTTTAAAAGCTAGAATGAAATGAACCAAATTCATGACATTCACATATTCACATTTATTATGAATTATGAATGAACATATAACAATTGTGTCATATAAGTTTCCACCTCCCCTCCGATGAATAATAGAAGAAACACATATATTACACTTTAGTGATGAATAATATTAATACACAAGTTCATATATCAATATCAGTATAAGCATCGACGAGGTAATGTTTTCTTCTAGTCAAACTTATAAGGACAGGAATGTAACGCATTTTTCATCATTTCATATGTAGGCAGGGAAAATTCTTAGGTTAATCAAACCCTATTAGCTGATCATTGATATCGGTATGGATCGTTGCAAGTTGCAGTCATATCTATACGCTGCCGTCGTCACTGGCCAATCTGCTGTTCTTTATGGATTTCAGAGTAGAAGATAAAGTGAAGCATCCCTGCATGGCGTGCTATATAATATTCATCTGCTTATTCTTCTCTTCTTTTTTTGTAAGAACGAGCCCACAGCTTATTCATGATTCATATCAATACATATGGTCTTTGAATGCATTCGCATATTACAAACAACCAAATGAAATATGCAGATGTACTTTGTTGTTGCGTGCGATGCAAAATATATTAAGGTGAAGGTAGAATCATTGGGACTAAATGGAAACCACCTTGACTTAACTGAATGATTGCAAAGCAGTTGAAGAGGCTTTATGGAGACGATATATGGTATGCACATCTTGCAAAGTTTGCATTGCATTATTTATTGCTACTTCCACACTGTGTGTGACTTTTTCTTCTTTGCATCTCGTCGCGACGAGTTGACGGTTTCTTGAGCTGTGAGAGAGTTTACCTTTTCATTAAATGCATATGATGAGCACACAGCCTAATATTATAATGTCAACGGAGCCTTTCCACTTATTCGCTGATGATGATACATAATGCATGGACCTGGTTTAGAAGCGATAGATTTGTTGCTAGCTATAATCCGCTGCTGCCTGTGAAAAAAAGTGACTTCACCCACCTTTTCTCTCTGATACTTTGCATTACACGGTTGCATGCTGCTTTTGATCACAAACTGTTCACCGTGTAGACTGTAGACTGCGCCGTGAATTTTCTAAACGGTTGATATGAAAAGTAATGAAAACAACATTTATGCTTATTATGTGATGGTGGTTGGTGTGCAAAGCTAATATAATATAATGTATCACTATATTAGACCATCCGGTCTGGTAAACTGTTGCTCATAAACAAACTTGTGTTAAGAGTGGTAGTTGCAGTGCTTGTTGTTAACCGTCATTTTCATCACCAACGACGCAACCCACACAAAATAGACCATCACCTCTTAAAATCCGTACCTTATCGTTTGCTCCTTTGTAGAAAGCGTATTCCGTCAAATATCCAAAATATACGCGTACATCCATGCATATGGTGACGACGACTAATATAAAGTGCATACACCTATGCAACTTGAGCTAAAAAGTAAGCGCCATCGAAAAAGACTTTTTTCCCTGCATAAAACGAAACGTGATTATGTTTTATAAGGGACTCTCTTCTTGCTGACGGATTCGATTGCTTTCAGCAGTCATCATCATCATCATCAGCAGCAATGTGTGCACGTTTGGTTATAGCTGATTTAAAGGTTTTTGCTGGGTAGTAATATAATGTATTCATGGGAAAACATTCAACACATGTTGCAGATATTGAAATACGCCAAGCAAAGAGGTTCGATTCTCTACGGACTACATCATTGTTTAGCAGCTAAACTGCCCTTAGAATTCAATGCAACGGAAAGGCAATAGAAGGGAGATGGCTTCATATGTGAGTACACACACACATCGCATCGGCATCTCATTTTCTTTCCATTTTCTTTGGCGTCTCAATATAAGCGCTTCCCTTCGCAATGCAATGATCATGCTGACTGGTATAGATGCAAAGGTGAAGCCTCAATGGTACAAATCACTGTCATATAAGCTGTACAGCACATTACTACGCTTTCTGTGAAAGAAATTGACTATCAAAGCTGATATCAAATAAGGAGGCTATCCATAAGTCCAAATCAAGATAATGCGTGCATTAGACATTGATCAAGTTGAATACGATATTTAAAATGGTGTTCTACAACTTTTTGTACCCTCTCCTCCCGTCTGCCTTATTGCTCGCATGTCTTGCTTTCTCATGCCGTGCCTTGCCTTTATAAGATCACAATTCTTTAGAGAAATTATAACAAAGAATTTTCGCCTATCGAAGAAGAATCAAAAAATCACAAAGCTAATGGGTAAATCTAGCCCTCGGCAAATAAGCACTTCGTTCTAAAAATCCCGTCACGTGATTGGCGTGGTTATTGCAGTTTTACGGAAAGTCACTTATGGCGAATTTACATGAATGACTTGTTCTGTGAGTCGAACTTGAGTAAATTATTGGCATGTGCTTTGCCTTTAATTATACAATTCGTGATTCTACGATGTGGAGCAGTAAAATCATGACTACTGATGATATTCTATAGCCCCAAGGAATATCGATAGAAGAATCTATGATTAAGATTGAATGTAAGCTGGAAGAGCTTCACGTATACTTATAACATGACAAGGGGACAGAGCAGATATGGATTCTTTGTGCCAGTCAATCATTCACCTGTTGAAAATTGTCGATATTTTAACACTTTATGTAGAACTCCTCTAGGTGCTATATAGTAATATTCCTCGGCTAAATTATTAGTGTGAGGCAGTATTTAGAAGAATGAAAAGCTGGTAAAAGCAGTATTTTTGAGTTTAAAAAAATCTTGATTGCAATGTAATTATATGTTAGAGAAGTATTTATATAGGCAGTTGAGATAATTGATGTACATGTGTACATACATAGATATTATGATCTTGCTTGATCAGTTGGCACTACCATATTGCCAGTAGCAAGTTCTGCCCTCACGAAAATTTGTAAATATCCACACTTGTTTCACGCAATTGTGTATAGAGCATAGCGTGCGTGATTTTTTGCTATTGCACTACATTGAATGCGACATATTTTGTATTGGCAGTCGTGATCGCATCATCATATCACGTCAAAGCAGTACATACCAGTATTGCCGATGACATGTGAGCAAAACTCGACTAGTTTCAGTTGGTGTAATGGCAACAAGTACATAAAACTGCCATCACTACGGACAGAGAGTCGCTTTGTCTGCCGATTTCAATCTCTGCTATCCCTCCACCAACTATTTGGGTAGACAATAGACCGTGTTTTGTTGTACGATAAGGCTGTAAAAATAAATGAAGAATTTGCAGCAACTTCTCGATTCAGGGAGAAGATACCTGAATGCTATACATTTTAGGTATGACTACAAGTGTAACCTGCTTTTTGACTGACATTTTGGGTCTTCCCAAGTCTTTGCTAACAGGCATATACCACCTTAGATCAATCACTCTTTGCATGCACATATATAAGACGTGCTATATGACGGGTATATCAGGTATCAATTTGAGATAAAAGATCAAAAATGTCTTCAGGGTATCATATCGCATGACTGATACATTTCATGATTTTTGTCAAATTCTTTTCATTTCATGAAATGAGCAAAAACCTTTCAAGTGTCATACTGTATATATGTACACATGTATACACATACATGAACTAAAACTGATGATAAGGGGGAACGACGTGCGGATGTGCGTACTCATTTTTTTCTCATATGCACAAAATTTGCATCGCATTGGTCAACATATTAAGTCTCGGATTCCCATATCCATTTGGTTATTTTATGAGTTTTTGTCTTTTCTGTGACCACGGCACGACAGGGAAACGAGGAATAAGCAATGTGGGATGGTTCTTGTATTAAGATGTTTTTATATTTACGCCTCTATATACATATATATTTGTATTTCTTTAACCAAAAACCAAAAACCAAAGTTCTTTTCTTTATTTATATTCCGAGAGGATGCTTCGCTTCTTCCTGTAATGACAACAAACTTCTTTTGTATATGTTTGCATGGATTATTTTAATTTTTTAGTGCTCAGCTAGTTTCATTGTACTCGCATGAGTTTAACTTGTGCTTGATATGTGTTGGTCGTTTTATCTTGATGAGGTTTACAAAGTACATGCTAAACAAACTCTAAAAACAGTCTGCCAAAGAATCAGTGCAGCGTTTCAGTATCACTGTTATTATTAATTCAAAACAATATAACAGGTGTTTCCTCTAATGCATATTGCATTATCTCTAATTTCAGTTTAAACGGCTCTCTGCTCTTCTCTCTCAGTTTTTGAGGCATATGTCATTTGGGAGGATGGGAATAGGAGGAAAGAGAGATGCACTTTCAGATTAGTTTTTTTCGTCTCCCTTGGTATTCTTTTTTCCCCTATCTTTGTGACAAGTATGGTTCGTGGAAATTAGTGAGAAAGAAAAGGAAAAAGGATGCAATATGGTACACGGGATGTGTAATGTCTTCACCGTCTCGCGGAGTGAGTGAGCCCTGTCAACCTGTGTATGCATAACAACCATAGCGTAACTTAATGGGAGGTCCATTATGTTTTTAAAAATCTCATAACTCCGACTTAACCAGTACATTGGATACTACCTGCCCAATTCACGGAATTCCGTTTACCTACATAGTTGTCAGTACCCTAGCTTGTTTGACTACCTACCTGCCTGCATTCCTTTTGGCTTGTTGTGCTCAGCACATAATATATGTACATACATTTTACATGTCTCACGTCATGCAATATGAGGGCTGAAAAGTTTTCTGTTACACTTTACCGTCATATTCTCTTTGGGCTACGCAATGAATTTTTTTCCCCTTCTGTCCAACTAAAACTCATTGTGTTTGTGTGCTTTTTTGAGAGAACAGTGATATGCAGAGGGAACGAAGAGATTTGAGATTCCCAAGGGTATGCTTGCATAACCCAAGAAAACGTTACTGTTGACTTAAGTAAACTACATTTTGTGTTTGTCAAAAGAAACAATCTTTGTCCGTGCGCACATTTAATCCCTATCGCCTTTTGTCTTAAGCCTTGGCCAATTCACGTCGAAGGGGCTGAAATGAAATGTAACAATGAAATATGTACGCAACGTAGCAATTTACACAGCCCCATTTACAACGCGCACACTCCACACAAATATATATTCAGTCCAAATGTAAACAGAAGGTGTACATGGGAAGAAACGCGGTCTCCGTCACTATTATCTCATCCACCGTCGCAATGTTTCAGTAGTTGATTTCAAGCTGAATTTCTGAAGTAATTTCCTTGCTTTGTAGTCTAAATGCATTTTCGCATTGTAGAGTTGAAAATGTGGAAACATTAGTTTACCATTTACTTTCACATACTATCATGAGCACAATCACAATTTAGCCTAATGCCATTACATTATCCTCCCTGTGTCATATGGTGCAGTTTCACACAATTGCTTGAGTGGTTGGTAGTGGTGGTGGTGGAAGAAGTTTTTACTTTACGCAATTTTCGCAATTACCGTAGATGAGTTGTCTATTTCAGGTAACATGTCGTGTAAAGCATGCCGCGTGATTTCATAATTTTTAGCTCAATTTTAGAGCAAATAATAAAAATGCAAAACCTTACTTTTTCTCCATTATTTTTAATGCTGCTTCGACGATTACCGCGATGGTGCATCGTACCGCATCAACATCATCAAAACAGGAAGAGCCTTTGCCAGATAAATAGGAAAAGAGAAATAAAGAAATGTGAGGTTTTTATTGCCACCGTTTGTTTATATGTAAAGCGAAAACGCCTTCGCGAAGTACACTGTGAACTGTGCTATTCTTATTACAATTGCGTCCTCGTAGGTAGATGACTTCTGGGACACTCATATAGCATTCTCTATTGCTGTCAATCATACCAATTACTCTGATATTATTAGAATGGTATGTTAATCATTATATATGTGAATTTTGCTCCATATTAAAAATTTTTTACAGCAAATAAAAGTCCTCATAATGAAGACACATAAAAATGAGAAAGTTCTGGTGGAGTTTTTGAGTTCAAAATTTGCATTTAAAATAATAGTAGTTTAAACCGTGCACAGTAGCAGTAGAAAAACATGGACCAACCAACTTGCAAAATGCCTTATTACAAGTGAACCAAGCAGAGTAAGCGTTGCAGTAGTCACTCTGAAACTTGTGCCATGACATGGTTGACAATTATATTCATTCAAAGCGTAAAACCTGTTGTTGCTAAATACTCTCATCTCATCCAGCTGAACCGCATCAATTAAATATTCTCGAAGTGTCAGGCATAAATTATGTAAAGTTTCATAAAATAATTTAAGAAGAGAGGTAAAAATGCCCTATAGCTAGTAATAAAGGTAAGTTAAGT
>JAHZNA010001568.1:0-30200 GCA_027743935.1 Sinodicranocentrus sp. ZH6
CTTACGAAGCAAATAAAAGATAATTGGGTTATTTAGTTGATTTCAAGGGCTCATTCAGATATTTTCCACTCGACACAAACTTACATATCATCTCATCGCAACTCAATACTCCATTTCAATCTGGATTCTGCTAAATTAAGTCGTAAGCTTCTTTCAGATTTGTTTTTTTCAGATCAGCACACGTCAATTTGGTCAACGTATTTTTTATTATTCTAGAGTAGAGAATGACAAAGTTGATCCTCCAACTAAAATTGTGCAATGTATGTATTCCATCATGTTATGTATAATGTAGCAAAAACACAGACATAAAATTAAGACGATGTTCAAAAGTTCAACTGTGTATTTATTTAACTCATGTAGCATTATCTTGCATAATTATTATTAAACTCATCTATATAAGACATATCACAACTTGGTAAAATCTCCATAATCTCTCACAATTGTCAGTATATTAAGTACATACTTGATACGATATCATAAAAGATATATAGATGTATGGCGATACCACCTCAACTTTCAGCTCTCGAAGACGCTAGATCAGTGTACAAGCGTAGTATAAACTTAATAACTTTATTTAAACATCTGTAAAATGCGATAAAAACGTTTTTAAATAACAGTCACCTCTTAATAAGCACTAATTTGGCACAGAAGATTGCCGCAGAAGCAAATGGTTAAGAATTGCTGTCTGCTATTGGTCCCTAACATACATTATATAGCATTAAAAGATAAGTATATTCAATATTATAACAACTTTCATTTTTGTGGACTTTTCTTTTTGCAACTTTAAAAGAGTTAAACAAATGACAGTAGTGTTAGTACTAATTGTAAATACTTATAAGTAAATGGTAAATTAATTCTAGTACATAATATTTTTATGTATAGCACGGTTTTGTGGACTTAGATAAACGATACGGCGAAAACAAATTATTAGCTGGTAATCATGTCCCTTCTTTCTTATGTAAACGGACATTTTAAATAGAGCGTCCTCACTCCAACAATCAACATTCAGTCTGGTAAGTTTACTTGCATTAAATGAAGAAGGCGATCAGCGAAAGCATGTAAATGACAGATCTAAAAGATATCGTAGTAAATTGAAATCCTTTCTTTCACTCTGCTTTGATTATTCACTACGAGCACAATAAAGTAAATTGTATTAGACAAAATTGGGAAGTCGGCAGGGTTCCGATACAATACACATAAATTGAGTGTTTCAACAGCTTGGAATGTGGTTAAATGGTTGAACCAACAAAAAATGGAAAGTAGGTACGAATGAAGCACTGAAAGAGACATGGCGCTTAGTAGCCAGTGCTCTACCTATCTTTTACTTTTCTGACAAAATGAAAAATTTGGAAATAATAAGCAATGAAGAGAAAGAAATCGTGTTGGATCCTCTTCTTCTGTGAATCCGTCGATTTCCAGAGTGTTTAAAGAGTTGTCCGCATAGCGCACATAGCTAAATGTGATCTATAGAGTAAATCAAAACATAATAATATTTTAGATTAAGATTTGGAAAGAATACACAATAGTTTTAAAAATATCATCTCAAACTTATCCTCACCTCAGGATGAGGATTTTTCATATCCAGAAATCTCATAGTTTCGAAATGTGAATGGAATTGTGGAATGACGGTAAGGTTTCGTCCTAATAAGTGTCCTGTAATCAAAATCAAAGAAAAAATTGATTAACCATGTACTTGGTTGGGATTGTTATAAAAAGGAAACACATAGGATACTCGTGTCGACAGTAGAATAAAAATGGTTTGTAAAATGTAGTCAGTTAGAGTCTACTGATTATCAAAGAATCGCTAATTTTCTCTCCACCCACCCCTACCACCCAATCGCTAATAACCCTAATTTTGATACATTCAATACAATTTCAATACCGACAATGCATGCTATGAATAACGATCACATTACATGGATTAACAAATCATTAAATAGTTCAAAATTTAAACTAATCAGCATTACCAAAAATGGGAAAATCAGGGTTTTAATTATGACCGAGTTCGCTTAGACAAACAAACTTCTAGCAAACAACAATTGTGACATATCACGAGGGAGAAAATATAACAATCGTTCTCTTCCGATACAAACTACGTAGTATGTTGTTTGTGTGATTTAGTCTAGTCTCACATTAAGCGTCACATCGGATATTATCTGTGTTTTGTGTGACATGAATTGTGGTGACTGGTAGGATAGTAAATCCGGTTCATATTTCGTAAATACTGGACCCACTCCCTTCATGAATGGAAATTTAATGCCAGTCAGTGGCTAATTTCATGTCGTTGATTAATTGCTCCACCTTCAAGCGATTTAATTTAATGCTATTGTGTAATGCGAAGGCAGTTTAAGGCGAGGCTATCACAGGATCAACAAGAACAACTTTACAACAAAATGCAGTGGGAAATACATGCTCCTACACAATTCCACCATCTTTCAATAACATTTTGAATCTAGAAATATGTTCTCTTCAAAAATATTCCTGCTCAAAGACCAACGATATAGTATTACCGGTATAACCAATCAAATAGTATACTTTAATTGTATGAAATCGATTTTTTGATATCTTTAAAATTGGTAGAGCATGCATACATTTTCGTCATATACCTAACCACTTAAACTAACCTAACATTGTAAATAACTTGGTTCAAACTGTCAAAATTATTGTGAGGAGTACTACTCCATATAGACAATAATTGTGAGAATGACTCCATTACTTGCATTTCATTGTTTCAATCACTTTCCATTCCAGTTGCATTTATCGTGTGACGGAGGAGATGAAGGGAAAACACGAGATTTTTGGACACTCGATGCACATTTTATGATAAATATACAAAACATACCCAATTGGAATGGCAATCACGATTTCTATAAATACTTACTTAGGAAAACTTTTGATTACTTTTGAAAAAAATCATAATCATCTTTACGGATTTTATCTCAAATAATTATCTAATTCGCCAGAGGCTTGAACGTTGAATATCCTCATTCCTCGCCGATGTGCTTTAAACAATCTCAAAGGATTTTTATATTCAAATACTGAATGTTTTTTCTCTCTCTCAAAATCATCATATCATCTCATCTTTACAAGTCACCGGTGGAATACGCTCCTCATTTCATTTTTTACATCACTAGCGTAGATTAGATGAGAAAATGTGTTGAGAAGACGAAGTGAGTCTAATAATCACTCCGTCTGAATGCAAACGATGTAATTAGTAGGGCGTGGTTAGGTGTCTGCAACTAGCTTCTATTTCGGGGCTGTAAGGGATCTTGCAACATTTGTCTGTGTACTTTCTGGGTTCTTCTTGTCAGCCCAGGACAGTAGCTACTTCTTGGACTCTTGGTATCCACTATAAAATTAGGTGTTATGCTTCACACCTCATAAGATATTTAAAATGTTAGCAAAGCCAACCGATAAGATTACTGTTAGCTGTGAACTTCCTTGTATTCCCTTGAAGTTTAAATACCAATAATTTGATTGAGCTACTGCTTTGCATGCAGCAAACATCAGAGCGAGATTTTATTACTGGCAGCGTGTGTGTACGTAAAGTCGACACAACAGATTTGATAGAGTTTACCCAACCAAAGATCAACAACAAAAACTGGCCACATTGATCATCAATTTTTTCCCTATGCCCTATTAAATAAGCTTTCGACACGACCGACACCCCATACTTGGTGAGTATTTAAGTACAGTAAACCTATAAAAGCACGAGTTGCTCACCTGCGATATAGCCCATGGTCACATCATCTGGCAGTTGAATACTATCACATAAGTTTGTAAACTTTCCACCACTGAAACAAAGAAAAATAGATTCTCATTAAATTATTTACATAAATACTACTCAAGGATTATATCGAAGATTTCATTTGATACATTACAGCTGCAACAGGCACTAAAGAATGTAACAGGCATTTGCATACAGATGGTAATTTCAAACCCGCAATTCGAATTAACATAAAGAAAAATTCAGAACCAAGATCTACCGGGTTGAGTATCGATAAGACCTTTTCAGATTTTAAGATGGTCCCTTACTTTACACACATTTGTCTACATTCATGTGATGCTTCCTATAAATTCGAAAATGATAATGGTGAATTTGACTGGTGAATGGTGTTGCACACAATGTCATTTTTCTGTGCACAAAAGGAAAACGACGCGTTAGATGTAAAGGTGCGCTAAGAGCTCATTCAAATGCATACCTCGTAGTGAAACTAAACGGGTAGTACAACTTCTTACATTACATGATTTTTCACTCGTACGCTTTTCTCATCTCGTATCTTAGAATATGTCTCTCCGTGTGGATGTTGAAAATTCGACCTTGGTTTTTTATAAATACGTGTTTACGAACTTACAATGCACGTTATTTATTACTGTGAGATGTTACACAGCTAGGCTGATAATATTGTGTGCGGCTACTGCAAATACACTTTAAGAGTTTAAGACACAAAAAAGACAATCTCATCCGCTTTCTTTGACCAAAAAAATGCGTGCATTGTTTCATTGTCTTGTCAAGACTTTCATCCTCGTTTGCATACTTACTGAAGCGTCGGAAGGGATTCTCCAAAAGTAATAGGAATTTTTATGATGCTAATTGATTTTCTTATGGGAAATGGGCTTGCTAGTCTTGCTACATGATGAAACCCAATGAGATAAGTAAGCATAATATGTAAAAGTGAACATGTAGTTAGAAGAGAGGACAACGGGACAAGTCAAGCGGCATAGGGGTAGTGACTTCATTACTCTTGCAAAGTATGAAATTCCAATCAATCAACCAGCAATTATAATAACTTACATATTTATGTCATGAGATTGTTCAGTACATAAAGTTTAATTAACTACAAAGAGTTTGATTCGGAATGGATATGAACTTTGCCATATTAATGATGCTATTTTATTTCTTACAGTAGATGTTGGAAAAGTGGATTATAGATATATACTCACCTCGCAACAGGGCTCATGCGTTTTGCAAGTGCTCGGCTCAGACAAAATCCAGCACCTCCAGTAGCAAACCAGAAAGAAATTTCCTCCTGAAATTCATAAAATCATACATTTTTATGTAAGTACTCATCATTTTTGTAGTCTTATGTTATGACATAACTTATGTCAAATATATATATATATATATCTACTATGTATCATAAGCTTATTGACAATTCGATATTAAGCATTCAAAAGCGTAGTTTCACTCCAGTAGAAACAGGTTTTATAGGATAGGAAAGTTACTAAAAAAAGTAGTTTGCATAGTGAAAAATTATCCGAAGGATTCCAGCCAACACTTCACACATATGCATAATGCAAAAATATCTAAAGATTGAATAGCCGAGGACCTAATGCACACCTTCCATAGCAGAAAACGATTTTCTTCGTTTGAAAAAAGAGAAGAAACGTTTTCATAGTTCTTAAAGTAATATAAATAGACGTACCAGCCTTTCTCTAATTTCAAGACTTTGGGCATTCGTGTGTTAGAGTTGTCTAAGATAAGTGGATTATTTTTAAGCAGTAAATAATTGAATTTCACTAGTAACACTGAATACGGATCAACCGATTTTGTTAGTTTTTGTCTCATTAATTTTTTGTAAAAAAATGTCCGGGAATCAAAAGGGCAATGCTGGAAATAGTGGTCAAGGAGCTTCTCAAGCTCGAGAGTGCAACAATGGCTGTGGATACGATCCATCTAACAGTCGTCATTCTGAAAGTTACTGGGAAGGAATCAAGGACCCACGGAGTTATCCAGGTAAATATGTTTAAAAAATTAACTAATAAAAATGAAATTTTGTGTGTTCAATCCTTTTCAATTTATCGGAACGGAACCTGTGTTTGTATTTTAACTTATAAATAAAAGTTCCCTTTGTATTTTATTTTTCAGATAGCCATATGAAGTTTAATTCGGTGTACTATAGAATGATTGATCGCCAAATTGCAGAAAACCATTATACTGAATGTTTGAAGAATCCACCAACGGGATCCGGACAAGGTATTTAATGTTTTACATTTGCATTGAATCTCGTGATTCATATTAATCATATTCATAATTTTAATATGACTAGAATAGACACACACAACACATGCAAGATATTGATCGTGTACTTATTTTTTTATGTTGAAGGAAACAGTAAAGGTGCATCTGGAGGATCAAAATAGTTGTTAGTCTTACTAACTAATGGTCTCTTCGATCTCTTCCACTGTTAATATCAGCGCCATGTGTAAAATGAGCCAGCATTCCTTCATTGAGTTATATGTATATATCTTTATTCATTCTAAACTAATGTGATTCATGTGTTGATTTCGATTTCGATAGAGCTTAAGTTTGGTAATAACTTTTTATTTCGATTAGTATAATTTGTGAATTGAGTATTTTATCAACAATTTGATCTATTAAACGGTGAATGTGGCTGTGGCTGTGATGTGAATTAAATAAAATGCTTGGATTAAAGGGATCTTTCAAACCAAGTATTCAAGTATTACAGGCACTATGTATTGCTATGTATGCATCAGATACTGATAACACTTAAAATAAAATTATCTATCTATCAATCACTCATCCACATGCATCTCAGGATTCATACATTGGAAAGATTTGTGTCTCACTATTCCTATATGCATCAATTACCTATATACTATTTCTTAAGTTTTCGAGCATATTTGTTTTGGAAAATATATCTTTGTGTAAAACAAATTCATCTGAAATAAAGATTTCGTTTTCGCTTCGCTTTAATACATCAGTCATGAGGTTTTCGGAAGCTTAAGCCTTCAATTTTGAGCCATTAGTCATTACTGAACTCTGGCTCGAAATTAGGGTAATTTAGGATCCTGTACTGCATCATCAGTACAGCACACCAGTAGACAAATGACGGTTTCGCCGGCACTTTGGTTTGAAGACAGAGTCAAAAAGAATAAACCAGGCGGGTGGCATATCATAATCTACAGCGTCTGCCGAAATTGTCAGTTGAAGTATCTTTCTTTCATCCTCTCCAAGATTACATGTTTGACGATGTAGAGGTTTACTTGCTGGTGGTATTTTTTATGTACCTGTATTCCTTTAGTTTTTGTCAGTCTTTAATGATTTGGATTGCCCGACCCATATAATTTCATGTCATTTTATGCATTTATTTTGACATGTAATAATATGAGCAAAACAACAGAAATGTGCACCTGTGCCGTGTTTCCTACGAACTGTGTTGTGCGCAATCCTAGTGATCATGATATCAACGCGATGATTTTGGTTATTGCCCTGCTACAGACTTGTCAGTTGGCTAACCAACTCTTTTCATTTTGTTCGTTGATCTCTGGCTAGAGTCCTTGTGGTTCTGTAATTGTGATTGCAACTGGGTTTGTTGTAGCTCAAGCTGGTTGACAAGACTCATCCAGTCTTTGACTACGGAAAATAAATTAAGGGCAACGTGTTGCTAATGACATAACATCATCAAAAGATCAGTAAGACCAAAAGTTCAACAAGAATTGGAAAAGAAGACTTGGTTTTTATGCATGAAACACAATCACGTCTTCTGCTGCTTGCATGCGGCTTTAACTATGTATACAAATTTCAAACTGTTCAACAGATTGCATGACATGACGACTGTATAGTGACCAACCTTTTTTTCTCGAGTTAAAAGTACCCTTTCAAGTGTGCATGATGCACACGATCACGTATTATGGATGCACACATAATATATTGGACGCCAGGCGTCATACAAATGGAACACAGCACACTGCTTGGAGACTTGAGGATTCATACATCTCTGAAAACGTTAAAAAAATCGATGATTATCAGGGTTAAAATAATTTGTTTCACTGCAGATGTCACAAAGTTATATTTGATAGAATACGTAGAATCGATGGGAGAACAATGACATCATTGTTACACACCTAGTGCTTGCAAGTTTAAGTATTAAAATTCCAAAAGAAATGGTCAGTAAGCAATTTCCTATTTTTGAAAAATGATTTGCCATGTGCCACCATTGTTTGACTCATGGAGAGCAGGTCAAATAAACTACAAGGGATGGATACATGGAAATACTCTGAAGAAGGGTGGAAAATCCCTGTGTTATGACATGAAATGATGGTGCCACCATCATTCGTGCCATGCCAGTCGTTTTTAGAGCTTTCTACACAAATTTTACGATCATGCCCGACTCTTCTTCTACTCATTTGCTTTTGCTTTATGATGGTCATGTTAACTGAGCTTAACTGCTACCAGCTACCATAAAACTCGAAATGGATTCGAATTTATAGAAAAAATAAGAATCTCTGTGAAGTTATTGTTATTGCATTTTACGACACTACAGTATCGGTGAAAACAGAGAAATTTTAACGTGCTCAACAAGCTGCCTAGCCCATTTACTCCTTGGTTGTAAATGAATGCTATCAACAATCTCTCCTGCTGAGGGTAACTTTTTACCCTTTGCTAGACATAATTTTGCTGCAAGGATCCGAGGTAGCAGTACAGGTAAAGGGTGGACCTTCGACAGTGTGCCTGAGTAATTAAGGAGTGGTATAGTGTCAAGAAATCTATGGTTAAATGACTTCTTTTTATTTCTTATTTTTCCCATTTTACCTGCTTTTACAAGCCATTCTAAAACGTCATTGCTAGAAATTTTATGTATTACGCTTTTGTGAGCGGAATGTATAATTCTCTTGTAAAGAAAGAAGATTTTTTTAAAGAATGCTTTGGACAACACTATGATGTAAAAGGTTCGGCACTTCAATTTTTTAACTAAAAGTATAAATTTCAAATTTGCATTTTAATACTTTTCCAGGCTTGTGTAAAAACGTAGTGCTGGTTATAAATTCTTCTGAACAATAAAAAATAAAGTATGTATGTCTGCCGCTGGAATAACCGGTTGCACCGAATGGTGTCATATTTTCTGATCGTGAACGTGAAGGTAGTCTTTTTGGTGACTTATCTTATATATTTTTTAAAAAGCCGTGTAAAAGCATTGATAAGATATACAATTCGCCATTTTTTCCTTCGTGGCATTAAAACTATTTCCAAGCCCAATCAAATGACATTATTTTGGGATTTTAAGTGCTAAGCAAATAACCGTTGGTTTACCGGCAAATAACCGTCAACCATCATACAGGATATATCCTAATATAATAGACCCTGTCGTCATAAACGAGATATCAGAAACTTTTGCTATCGACAGTTTACTAATTTACACGAACGGTATTTGAAATTCCAGAGCAATTCCGAAACTTTTTGTTCTACCATAATATTTAATTTTTATTACGGTTTGTATCCCTTTTACTTCTAGATTTTCTAAAAATCTCAACCCTCTTTCTTGCTATCGGAGCCTACAAACCTCCTTTTTTATAGATGGATAGATGAAATCACGCATTCTTCACTTACAACATTTTATAACGAGAAGCGTTACTATTTACTATACAATGTAAAGTTATAAATGAAGCCAGCGGCATGAGCTGAAAAGGAAAGGAGTGTCGTAAAACGGGAAAAGAATTTTTCTGAGCATCTCTAATCTAGTTTTTACAACAGATGTACGCAGTGCCCGACCTTTTCCAAAAAATATGGATGTGTGTACACATAATTTTATTGTAGATCTCAACAGATTCTTCCATTAACATTGCATGATCCACATGCCCGCGGCATGCTAAAGGGAGGTCTTGTCTGATTCGTATGTTATTTCACAATTCTAAGAAACAACAAGTCATATTCCATGTGCTAGTTTAGATCTACTTTAGAGCTTTAATAATGTAAATAAAAAACACTCATCAAATCAGAGTTTATTGCCCGTCCTGATATTAAAGTTTATTCTTTACCGACCTTCCTTTACATACCATTGTTGAACATAAACTGCGATTTTTAATCAAAACTATTTTACAAAGTATGATGAAAGGTTCGATGCTGGACTAGTACTGTATAAATTACTTCCGGTAGAGTCTCGGGTTGTTAATGGCCCTTACCAAAAGTATGTCGTTTAAGTAGGTCACATTTAAGTAGTTCAATGTAAGCGCAAAGGAATCCAAGAAATTATATATACCTGTCAATCTTAAGTAAAATTATGGTATGAAATGGTAGGAAATAAGTATGCATATATTCCCTATCCAACTATCTCACTAAATATTCTAGTATATATACATTACCTCATACTGCAGGTTTCCACAAGAACCCTACCTATTTTTCACATCGAGTTATTCATCTTCCGTTGAAATTCTGTTATACTCCTTCCTAATCCATCATCGTAATGATTCCTTTTAGCAGTACTTATCTGTCCACTAATCAGCTTCAGTCTGTTAGAATCCAAACTGATCCTATTCTCCAAAATTGTAAAAAAAAGTGGCTTCCACCAAACAGATCAAAATCTTTTGAGGGTTAGCAACGAGCCCAAAGGGGAGAAAAAGGATACGCCGGCAGTTGTTTCTGATTAGATGCCAATAGCTCTACGTGTTTTCCATGAATAGTACCTTTTCTCGTATTATGTTTAAAATATCAAGTTCGTCAATATCTTTAGATGTAAAATTAGGCTTCATAAAGCAGCCCGCACACCTCAGAAATAAATCGTGTTAAGACAAAAGTTTGTTAAAGAACGCGCTGTTGGTATTTCTCTTGCCGTAATTTTTACCTCAGGAAATATAGCACCATCAAAATATTGGTCGGTTCTCTAACGAATCACGATTTACTTTAAAGTCTGAAGGGCCGTTCCTGCCTTGCAGGGAATAGTGTAGTAATTTGAGACAGACGCCTGGCATTAAAAAAGAAAGATCACACACGGCATCTCTTTTTCATACAAACACGTTTCCTCCTTTCCAATCAGTTGATTTCTTGAAATAACACTGATAACCTTGTCAAAAAATACGGTCGATTTGCTACTCAAAGAATTGTGCGAAGGACAGGAGATTAAAAACTAGTACCCTAAGGTACCCTTTTTAAATACCCTGCGGATCTTGTTAACTTTAAGAAAGCCCTAGATCCTGCCTACAGGGAATCTGAGATAGCGGAAGAAGAAAATAGATAATTAATTAAAAGCCTCTTTTTATGGTGCTGATACACATACTTCTTTCTTTAGGAAAGCAAACCGATGATGAAAGAGAGATCTAAACACAGAAACACCTGCCTTTTTAACTACAACACTGAATGGTTGTTTAAAACAACTCCTTTAAAACAATCAAGGAAACTTTGGCAAAGACCTTTTCTTTTTGGTGATTAGATATTGGAAATGTAAATACGTGTAGCAGCTTGTTAATGATGTATAAAATGACAGAAGATAGGAAACAACTTACACAGAATCCGACGTTACACAAAGACTTTGCTGGGCATCCACTTTTCTTATTGATTTGAAAAATTATCACCGCATTTCCTTTCATTTCCCTTGTGCACGCAACGGCCCAGTTTATCTTTATAATTAAGATTTCATGCATTTTTACATATATGAGAATTTCATTTCACTCGCAATCGACATTCAACCGAGTTATTCAGATAATATAAACGTTTATAGGTTCGAAGATGGCTTTGGTAAAGGAAGGTTTTTACCGGTAAACGCTAATTATATCTCATGCCCTATTAGATAGCCAGAGAGGAACCCAATAATTATCATTTGATATTGTGGACGCTCACGAATAGCCCAGGTGTACCGTTTGTATTTGATTTAAGCAAAAAATCATGTGGATAATGATGGTTATAATCAGTATCCGTCCTTACCGCAAAACCATAAACGGATCTGAACAGGACAAAGGGCAAATCTCTCATTTCCTTTTTGACCGTAAAGTCACGAAGTTTCCTCTGTTGTTTCAACCAATGTAAAATAAGTATAACGTTAGTTATACGCGAACATTTATATTTGCGTTCTTCATTTATGTTTCTTACTTCTTTCTCAGCTTATATTAAAACGAGCGAATAAGCGCTAACAAAAGAAATTTCAAACACCCAGAGTTTTAAGATGACCACAAAGTTATCAAATTAAAAATAATAGGATTTTTAACCTTTCACACAGCTTGGATCAAGTTTTCCAAACAGTAATTATGAAAAATTGTTGAAGAATAAAAGTCGAAACCAAGCAAAATAACTACTTTCGCATAAACGTGCAAGTGGAAGTGCGTCAAAGTGTGAATCAATCACAAGGGAAAATAATTTTCATTTATTGGCCTGACAGGCATTTCACGAAAAGCAATAAAACGGTAGCGATCTGATACAATCAACTGATCCAGGAGAATGTTTTATATCCTTGTTCCTCAATTATCCCACGTGGGAGAAAGCAATCAAATTATATATTGCTTCTTATTCAAACAAGGTTCGAATCTATATGATTTAAAATGTATCGGCAGCAGAAAGAGGAAAAGGTCACCTTCATCAAAACCCTCAACGAGGATGATTCACGAAAAGTACGTAAAATGCAAACTCGCTCATATTTTATTCGCCTTTTCACGAAGCCATATTTTTCTCAAAGACCATTCATAACAGAGCGCATCTGACAAGAGAAACATTTGAAAATGGAAACGCAAGAAACCAACAAAAGCAGTAGCCACTGCCAAATCAAGAACACAATCAACAATAAATACACATCAAATCAAACGTATTATTTCATCTTTGAAATTGCCTAACATCATCTTCCTGATAGATACATCTATCGAACCAGGTGCATTCATTTATAGAAGTTTTACATGTAATCTTCATATAAAGAGACAATGATGAATTCCGATGTACTTTCATTCTTTAATCCCACAAGAGAACATGTAAAAAAAGTGTATTTTGTGTTGGTTGCTGCCGCCAGTCTAAATGAGATCCGATCTAATCTTCTCATCAGACATTTTCCCCAGTCAAAATAATGAAAGCCATGCTAAATAATAAGTAAAGTATGTTTCATTCTCAAAATCCTCGTCGTACTCATAATCATTATGACGCTAGCTGGTCCCAGATTCCACAAGCTCATTTTTTTGTGTTTAAACGCAGCAATCAAGCAATCATCATCATAGCAGAAATCAATCGGTCTCACGACGAGAGAGAGAGATTTGTTAAATTTTCTATTGGTTATTAGTGGCCTGTCAAAATTAAAGCTTGATTATGAACCTGATCTCTTCCCAGGGAGTTTAAATCTGGTTAATTCTTCAGGCAACGCATCAAGAACATAAAAAGTAAATAAATCATATAGTGACTATCATGCTTGCATACTTTTCAAGACTAAAAACTCATTTTCACTTTGAACACTCTACCTTTCTTTATTACTGCAAGTCATTGATTATTGTAATCATGAAACTTGTCCACGATCAACTAAAGTACAGCTTATTACTGCACACGTATTGCCTCCAGTCGAGTCTAGTTGAAAAGTGCAGTAAAAAAGAGATGAAGCAGCATCAGATGACTTCACTTATCGTTAGTCATTTCATGAGAAGATAAATTCCCGTGTAAAATAGACACCCAAGTCATTGTGTCAGACTAGAATGGCAGGTTGCTTACACCTTAGCAATATAGAGGGGAAATGGCACAATTATTTTGCTAAATAATCTCTACTTTGATCTCCCTATGTGCATCAAATTTTTCAACCAGGAAGCCTAAAATGAGTTCATTTAGTACACAAGAAGATTCAAACGAATCATTATTCATCAGTGAATGTGTTCACTGCCATCTGCACTACTTACATAATTTGTATGCATGATAAGTAGTGACTGGCTGACCAGTTTTCTGACCGAAGCTGACTTTATGTCGTCTCTATTGCCCATAAAGCATTAAAATATCTTGGACACTAGTACAGTATTCAGTATTGCAGGACAAAACGATTGGACGGCGAAGAGATGAAATGCGGTAACGTAATAGTAAACGAGTACAGCAAACATGCGTATACGAATATTAATGTGTTAGTCGCGTACTCCTTGACAGAAAAATGTGAGATGAGTAAAAACTCTCAAATAGCAAAACGCCGGTGCATGCATGATCATCATATTCAACAACAAGTATGGAGCTGCATGAAAGTTAGAATTGAGATTGTTATTGTCAATTGTTAAAGAGATGGAGATAGAATACCTGAGAAAATTGCATTGGGATTCTGAGCACAGTGCCACTCTATAATTTAGCCCAGTCCATCATTTTTTTCTCATCCGTCCATCTTCCTTTTTTTCAAAGGATGGTACAAAAAAATGCCTTCGAGTCAAATGATTATATTGTTGAGGATGATTTTCAAAATATTTTCTCTGACCTTTGCACGCTTGATGAAAGAAATTTGCACCAAGTGGGATTGTACTTAAACGCACCTTGCATCTGTAATGGAATGCTGGAAGGGATTACAGTCTATTCGTGAGGATTACATAAGATGCATCAATCTTTTTAAAAGACAACTAAAATATTTTTTTGGAGAGCAACCTATGGATCTTTAATCATATTCATGCTAGGTGGTACATACACTCGTGTTCCAACAAAAGACCCTCTAAGCGAATTCCACTTTCTTGTCATGTAGTTGTATTTTTCGGCATTGTTTTACACGTCAAATGAGATCGGCTCATTAGAGTAATTATTGTTACGATATGAGTCAGTAAAAAAATAAATGTAAAGACCATCAACCGTCCATATTAAGTTTCCAATGAGCCCGCTTTGCTTCGACACGGAACTCTGTTTTTTACACCGACCAACGCACCATTATTCCATCTCCTCTTCGGAACAATCAACCATGTAAAAAACGTTTGTTTCTTCAACTGTTCACAATAGAGGAAAAAGAATAAAGCTCCTTCACCAGATTGATTAGTGTGATAAAGGAGCCACAAGACGCTTGTGGCACTTAACACAATCGTAGCGTCAAAAGCTTTTGATTGGCTTCGACAGTCCAAGATTGGATCTCATATATGCCTATGCCTGCGGTTATGACTATCACACGAATTTCGATGTGATTCCATCATTCTCGCTCACTCCAGAGCCTGTGCCCAACGCAAAGCTTTCTCTCCAACGAACCATTATTGATGGACAATATTGACAATGGATATGAAGAAATGAAGAGGATGAAGTGTTCTTAGAAGAAAGTGAATGTTTTTTTTTACAAAGATGGGATGTGATAGCAATCAATCTCTCTTCGTCTACGTTGGGCGGAAGGAGTACGAAAGATAGATGAACTTTTCCTTACAGTGGTAACAAAAAAAAGTATCTAGGGAGGATGAGTATCTACATCATGATATATTCTGCATCACCACCATGATCTAACCAGCATATTCTCCGCTCTCAAAGGAACATTGCATCATCATCACTATTATCGTCAGAGAACAACAGGAATATACAACAACAGAGCAGAGCACACATAGTTTTGTCTGCTTCATCCAATCAGCATTTTTGTCCAGGGTGATCATTATCTCGGAAAGTTTTTTCCGAAGTATGATGACTCTTGACTTTTTTGACACCCTACGCTTTTTTCATCAATCTCCCTTGAAGGGCTTCTTCATTTGTACTCCTTTAGTTTTTTCCTATATACCTGCAGTTCTTCAAAAGGAGTAAAGGTAGTGCAAGATCGAAATCAGAAAATTATGGGAGACGATGGTTAAGCTCCATAGTTATCTACTTTTTCGTGGTAAAGGGATTTTGTAGAGGTGGATATAAAAAGATGGATATAGTTCCGTGCAAGACTCCCTGCCTCGAGGACATTGTATATTCGTTTAGGAGTTAACCAAGAACCTGGATGGGTAGAACCGATGAGCTGTATTACAAATCTTATTGTTATTTGCCTGTTGGCAAGATGCATTTTATATGGAAGCGCGCTATATACGCTACAGTTCGTGTTCGTATGGGTGTGCTTAGTTTTTTGGTACCTTACTCTTAAGACTTTGTTTATAAGTCACATTTTTTCCCGAAGGAATTAGCTGGGATGGATACAGATGTAACAATTTTACTTCTGAGATCATCATGCGATTTATAACAAAGCATGTAAAAGCAGACAGACGACCGGAGGTATTTCACAAATCAAAATAGAAAGAAAATTGGGATGAGCAAGTGCCTGCCTTTGGCCAAGGCAGGTAAAAAGGGTCTGATCTAAGCTAAGGATATGATTATGGCGATTGTTACGCTTCCTTATAACTTGCCGAAGAAAATCTACCCTGAAAATGGCTAGCCCGTAAAGTACCCCTTTTTACTGTCCATATTTCTAGCCCCCTTACTTCATATCCTCATATCAATTCACATTATGAGCACATTCCCTAAATAATATCATAAAAATGAATGACTACTCTGCAGAGAACCCAATTCACTCTCACTCCCTTAGGTAATGGAAAAGGTTCACAGATTCTTTGCCTACCTGATCCGCACGTCATTGTTAGACGCATGTTAACTGGCATTAATAATAATGATACTGCTTACTCATAACAATTTCAGTTCGGGAGAAATTGGTGTAACTCTCCACGAAATACGCTGGATAATGAAACCTTCCTGAATGTATCCGACTTCTATATTCTATGCCATCTTATCTTTTCAACAATAACATTTTGGGAAAAGGGTTTTACCCTTGTTCTTTTATTTGGAGTTTGCCTGGATGCACGTTTCACTTGGTAATTTAGTTCATTTTCAAAGTTGTTTATGCATGCGAAGGGCTCATAATAATGGTAGTAATCACGTATTCAGATGGGATGCACAATAAACTATTGAAAATATCTCTGAATAACTTTTGAGGGGAGATGAAAAACATATCCTTGAAAATGTCTTAGTTATGGACGAACCTGATTACCTATGCGCATATTTTAATGTGATTGTTTAGCCCGGGAAAGGGTTACGTATTTAAAGGCAGTGATGTGATGACTGAAAAAATATATATTGCAGCCGCTAATACTGCCACATCTTGAATCGAATATGGTAATGTTTAAGTCATCCATAAAATCTAAAATGGTTAGATATTGGCACTTTTCAGATAAAAATACTCGTGCTGACTTATGTTAATGTGAGATTTATTAAGAAAAAGCTCATAAAGTTCAGAAAATAAGGATTTGTATCTGACAATCTTTATGTGTTTAAGACGTATTTGATGCATAAAAAATGACTGGGGATGGATGACCACCAGAAAAGTTATTCGATTATGATGTTCATGTAATTTGCATTTAAATTAAAGTTTACATTTTTAGTATCAGTAATAATGTGAAAGTACTGACTGACATCAGACATAACAACTTTGATAATGGATCTACTAAAAATGTGTTTTTTCTTATATTTTGCCTCTAGCCTGGCACCAAGCCTGCTTCACTCCAAAAGCATGGTCTACCTTTCACTGCATTTTTTTCCAAGATATAAAACAATGATGGATCCAAAACCAGAAATTTCATGGTTGAAATAATTGTGCCATACCAGTAAATCTTCAATCTAGAGAGTCACGAAGAGGCTAGGCAACTCCAGTCGGCGAAGTTCTTTGCAGATTGCATGCCTCCTTCTACAAATCATTGCATCATGCCATATTTCCTTCATAATGGAAAACGTGCTAATTGGCAGGTTGCTGTACCATGTCTGAAATTAGTCTTTATATATTTTATGTTAATGAATTTTTCATAAAGAAAAAATCCATACACGAACAGGATGTTCTTTTAAAATAAAATTGAAAATCGCTCAAGTATGCAAATTCTCTGAGCTGGACATTTTTCATTTAAAAATAATCCCTGTCACGTATACAATAAACCGGTCATTTGATAAACAAAATTTTCACGACAATAATAAACATACGTGGTAGCAAGAGAACAAACGTTAAATCACACAGAACAAATATTACATTCTCTGAGAAATACACTACAAAATGATTGTATGAGAACTATTGTGAGTGTAGAAATAAACGGAGCAATATAATGGTCGAGTAAGTAAGTGCACACAAGAGAAAGAAAATGAAAACCGACCCATGGAAGACCTTCACTCATACACCATCTCGATTGAACAATGCCATAATATAAAAAGAAATGAAGGGGTAAGAGGAAGACATAATTTTGTAGCTGATGGTTTATGAGGACTATATGGATTATGGTGGCTGGTGGATCTGGTAGCCTTCATGTTTACTTTGAACCCTCTCTTTTCTTAAATACGCAACTATACCTATTTTTCTACAGTGCATTCTGCCTGACTGCTGCTCGTATTCAATGACTTGGTCTATTTCAATTCATGACACTGTAAACATATGGTGCCTCTTGAATATTTTAATACGATCTGTGGCATTGTTCCGCATCTACAAAATTACAAAATAAGAATGACTGACTGGAGAATAGAGGACCGCGAAGGGTTCCCTTGCCACACTCAGGCATTGTTTATAAGATCCTTTTACGTCAAGCGAAAAAGGACCTTTTTGAAAATACAAGAGGTTCACTTGCTCCTGCCACCACCACCGCAACAGAAAATCCTGGACAAAAAACAGCACTCTGGTAAAATACCGCTTCTTCATTGTCATCTTTATGCACTTTTCAGTCTGCCTTGACGCGGGAAGATGTTTCAAGATGTGCTTATGAAGGAGCGACGGAAAACCGGAACGGTAATCCTTACTTTCCGTATTTTTTCACTGGCGTTGTGGTAGGACCTGCATCAAGTTAATCAATTACAACCCTTTTGCATACCTCTTTGTAATCTTTAACATCTGGATTGAAATCCTCAGTGCAAACGAAGTATTTAGTAAACCAGTCTTTCATTAGACGAACTCTCAAAACCAACCTCTCCAAGTTTTAAAACGACTCCAACTTAAAATTTTCTGATTTAATCTGGAGATGTTTCTTGGTCATTGTCATTATCATTTTGAAATCTGTTCTCATCTCCTACGTGTAAAGGTGAAAGGAGTTAAAAAGCTCAAGATGCCAATATATGATCAATCCCAAAGTTACAGTCATTGCTGTCATCAATAAGCCTAGCCCTTGGTATTTTTTCTTCGTGAGTTATTTACAAGCTCCATTACATGTTTTCCAACTTGTACCCAACTCTCCACACAAATTTAATTCTTCGCGTCAATGCACCATTGGCATTTTGTTGTTTTAAGCTTAAGCATCCTCAAGTCAGTATTACTTGCACGCAAGGCTCAAAATCGAAATCATGTTTTAAGGATTTAAAGAAGGAAAGGCGTTACTCGACCAATTTTGAAGAGGACTTTCTGTAAATCGAATACCAAGAGTGTACTAGCTTTTCTAGCTGATTTAATGTGATGTTGGTTCCACTTGGTATTTATTACTTCACGTCTCTAAAACTCACAGAGACTTATGTAATAAACTTTGGAAAAGGAACTCATCTCCTCCTCAAATTTTGTACTGTGCGGTTGACTAAATTTCAAGAAAATTTATTCCAGCCGTACTTGCTCTCTACACGCTTACAAGGAACTACAATTTTTTTTCTTGCAAGTGTGTGCCTGTGCCTCTCTCCGGGTCGCTCTACAGGTCAAGATCAGATAAGAGCAGAAATAGCATTATGCTCTTAGAAGAACATGCATGCATGCCACAACCAAGAATATTGTCTCGCTCTTCAATCAGCCACTTGACTTTATGATCAAGCTGTTACCAAAGTAAACATCGCGTACTGCATGACTAAGTATTTTCATAGGGTTACTGCCAACCATGTCACAATTGCAGTAATGCACAACACCTAGTTGAAAATTCTCGTTTTCCTCTCCACCTTCATAAGATCGGGTGAAGAGGTAAATGGAAAATAGGAGAGGAAAGGATTTAACTTTTAAAATCCTTCTTTTACACTTTATGACCTGATGCTGCTGCCTCCTCCATTCCTGATTATTTTAACCTTTCTATTTATCACATGTAGTTATGTTTTTATATTATGCTAACTATATGTATTTTACGGAGTGGCATAAGACTTAAAATTGCTAAAGCAAACAATAAACTCTTAAAAATAAGATGTGGACAACCAATCACTAAAAGGATATGATAATCATTATAAAAAACGAATTTAGCCAAGTTTCTTTTTTTGTTCGTGAGACTTCTCCGTTATAAAAAACATAAGGTTGCAAGTGCAATTCTAAAATGCGTAGCAAATGTTATCTTAACGCTTCATCCAAATGGTAAAATATCAAAGAAGGATCTTTAGGAATTCTCTTCTGACCAAATACGGACTGTGGGTTAGTTGAAGCTCAAAAATGATTCCTGGTGAAGAGCTAGATCATCGAGTGTGGTGTGTTAACTGTGTGGCTAGTAGATATCCCGCAAGGACTTTCAAGTGTTTTCAAAAGTCTTAAAGCTCTTTCATTTTACACATAACATGCCTGTGTGGCTCCTTCAAGTTATGTGTACTTTGAATGTGAGCATGCTCAGTTAAAAACATTACTCACTCGTCATATTTCAAGTGCAAGGAAAACAATGACAGACCTGCATTTAGAGGAATCTCAAGAATCAGATAAAATTTTGGGAGGTTTTTCCATCTCTTACAGCAATTCATGCCATTTGCTTAAGGAAAAAGTGGACATGTGTAGTAAATATATTGTCCTTGTTGTTCCTTTCTCTCAGTGAGTGTGCCCTCCATTTTTCTGATCGTATATCGAGATGAGATGAAACTAAGTATATTTACAGCTTACATCAATAATACACATATAATACGTTATATTACATGAATGCAGTCATGCTTTCATATAACTTTGTTTTTCTCTCATTTGGATCTTGGATCTCTTCTGGACGAACCGACCGCATGACATTATGGCATGACACGGCACTGCTTGAAATCAGTTGACTGCCTATTGTAATCCTGCAAGAGCTAGACTGTAAAGTGCATAAAGTCAAGAAGAAAAAGAAAGGGAGTTACCACCAGTCCAATAATTCATGACAATATATACATCTCTCTGAGATATATTGACATAAGAACGTCTAGAAGATGTGGTTAGGAGGAGTTTGTTTCAAGAGTGAGATCACGTCTCTTTACTTCTTTTAGTAATATACAACGTCATTTTATTTAGAAGTAAACCTGGAAAATCTATTAAGAAAAAAGCTGACCAAGGAAAAG
Source organism: Sinodicranocentrus sp. ZH6 (assembly GCA_027743935.1). Classification (NCBI taxonomy): domain Eukaryota; kingdom Metazoa; phylum Arthropoda; class Collembola; order Entomobryomorpha; family Entomobryidae; genus Sinodicranocentrus; species Sinodicranocentrus sp. ZH6. The sequence continues at coordinate 20,870 of JAHZNA010001568.1, forward strand.
TCTGGCTGTCCCGCAATCAAGTTTTATGCTTGGTGGTGGACACCAATGCGCTAAAATATATGAGCGTGCCTGAGTTTTAAATGGTTAAAACAAAACAAAAAATCCTGTCTGTTTTGCCATTATTAATACCTACACAAAATGGAAAACATTGCTGGAGATAAACACGCACAACCGTGAAAAAAGATAGCTAAGCCTCTTGCTTGCACGATATATGAACAAAATGAACTTATCGAGCAAGTATAAAGTATCTAATGTGCACTTCGATTAGAACAAGCGCACACAGTGCACGGTTATTAGTCAAAATTTGTGGCTTCGTCGAGTCATGTAGTTTGGCTAGTTTTTTTCTGTAATCGTCTTCCTTGGAATGTATTTTCTTTCTCGATTCAAAAAAAATCGGGCGTATGTTTGATGTTAAAGGCATGAGATGGGATTTTTATGCTGTATTTATCATCTGTGAATAGCTGTCATTGCTGCTGTATGCTGAACAGATTTCGTAAAAACAATTTTTCTAATGGAAAAGGCTAACAGCTGAAGTCAGATAAGCTAATTCCATACATTCACCATGTCAGAATGGGATGATATGATATAAACTCAAAATAAAAGCTCGTCACTTAAGATTTTTCATTTTTCTCGGTAAGCATACGAATTTCCTATTTTATTGCGCTAATATATATAGTTCCCCGTGGAGTCAGATGAGATGAGGAAAATATCTACTTATAAAAAAAGAAAAGAAAATCCGAGTTTTTACAACTTCCATTAGAGAAGACGTGCTAAGCTCATTATTCATCGGAGAACGATTTTTATTGGAATGGGAAAGGAGATGAGAGTTTGTTGGATTGGAACGTGGTGTTTGGATTTGTCTTGTTGAATAGGGTTTGAAAAGCACATTATAGCTGCTAACGTGCTCTTCATATCATCACACCCCATGCTACCAACAGAGTACGACAGTCTTTAAAAAAATCTTAACCCTCTGTAAGTGAAACGCTTTTTCAATACAGCGATTCACATTCAAAGGGTTTAAGATGATACTTATTATCAAGTCGGTAGTAACAAAAAACCGGCTGTGGGCCTATACTTGTAAAAACAGTATCTAGAAATAGTGCCCTGTTTAAAACAGTGGTCCATAAAGTGGGAGATCTGAGATGTGTACAAAACACTTAAAATAAAAATTCGGAGAGAAGAAAAAACAAGTCGGACTGCTTTTTTGAATCACAGGGTTATACAGAGCACAAGACATTCTCTGATTTTAACAAGATGGTTGTATGACCAACCTTGTACGTTTGTTAGCCCAAAAGTATGCATATGGTTTTGATTCCACTTCTTCAAATAGTTTATTTTTTTAACAACATTCTAAAAAGATCCGCTAAGCGAGCTTCACCATATGCCGGATCGATCCGAATTGTCCAATTTTGCTAGATAAGTGGATGACACGGGTATGTCGAACATTATTTTACAATTTTTACCAATTTTATTAGTTTGATGCATTTTTGTTGTTTTGTCTGTCGTATGAGGAATGTGAGACATCTTGAAGGTAAAAAAAATCAATAGTTAGACCAAGTTTCTCCATATTTCTTTGTTCCGTTTAGTAACTGACAACTTACCGCTACCTACTCAAGACCCTGCCAAGCGATTTATGCTAATTTGCACCTTTGTTTTTTTTAAATCTGGTGAAATGCATTTGACTAAAATGTTTTGAATTGTGTTCAGCTAGGTACAACTTAACTGACACTGTTGCCAGCTACGTCAAAAAATCCAGGGAGCATGTCTCATCTTTCCTGCAGCAATCAAGTGTGCATGAATTCATCATTCGAGAAACAAACTAGCCTACAGCCTTAATGATGACCCTCAGTTGATCTCTAGTAAAACCGGACTGGCTCAATCCTGGTCGTGTTATTTGAATTGCGGATTAGTGAAATAAAGGTTTATGTTGTTGTGGCTTGATGCATCACATGAGTGAAATAATGCATGATGGAGATGGGATAGGGCAGTCAACAACTAGCCGGTTTTCCATCTCGAGGAGAGAAGTTTTGATAGCAACAAAGTTTCGCCACATTTATTTTCTCCGAGATCTCTTAAACCCCCAAATTTCTGGTTTCTCTTCATATAAATTTCTCATGAACTTGCACCGACTGCAATCTATTCTCCATTCTCCATGCGATGGATTGGAACCGACTCTAGAAAGGAGTGTCCTTACGATATAGCAATATCACTTCTTTGGTTGTTGGTGGCGCTGGTGCTGCAGCGATAGGGATGTTGAATGAATTGAGTGAAGGTGAAGTAATATGGGGCTCTCTAGAAGAGATTTCTTTCAAGTTCAACACTACCTAGAATATTATATGCAGAGAAGATGCTGGCGGTGGTGATGATGATGATCGAGGCACGCCAGGGAGGCACGACTGCATGTTGTCGGCCCAAGAGTCCCCTCGAGCTCACATTCTCTGCTTCATTAAGCCCACGTTTTTTCATACACTGGTGTAAAATTAAGCAAGCCAGATTCTACGTATCCCTTTATTTTCTTACTCTGTCTCCATCATCATTGAGTGTATGAGTGTATCGGTCAGAAGAAAAGAAATCTGATGTGAAGATTTCATACGAAAGGCGCTATGAGAAGATATGGACATTAGGACAACCCTTTCGTATGCTATTTCTTGATGAAGTTCCTTTAGATTGTAAACCCTTATCAGTATAACCTGAGTTCTCTAGTAAAACGTTGAAATTGATAAACTTATACTACTTGCACACGTATTATAAATGATTCCGGAATTTATTTTTTTCATTTGAAGATTCAGTCAAGAGATGCGGCGCGTTGATTAAAATATGCGATTGTAGTTGAGACACACGACCAATCTTTTTTTTATCGGATTCACAATCTTGGCGCATTATTTCAAGCGCAAGACAAAACCACGTAATCTTACACAAGAGAAAAACTTATGACTTTGATAATTTATACACATCTCATCACTGCATATCTCTCAATCTCTCCGAGTCGACTTGGGTTTTATCAAAATTATTGGCTGGACTAGACCAGGTTCAAGTCCATAACGTACTCTTTTGAAGATAAATACCTTTCGAAATTTCCAGTTTTTACTTGTACAACGCCCAAAAGACGAAAAATATATGCTTTGAGGATGAATGCCCACATCACTTTCTTTAAATTGCATGCCTGTGTTTAATGGTCGATTGGTAAAAGTTGTTCACCAAAGCGATCCCGTCGCACCTACATACAATGGTGCGATACAATATACTGCTGAATATGCAAATATGCAGGCAGAGATGCCCTTGCCCTTCTCTTCGTAGATTTTTGTTAAACGCTTGAAATAAATTTACCGCAGGAGCATTCCAAGAATCCGCATATCATTATCAACTTACGTTAGGACTAGTAATTATAGTTTAAAATTGATGATGTGCATATTCAATCTGTAAGTGTGCAAAGTCCGTCTAGAATGTAGACTGCAACTAATGACGAACATATATCATGATCCTACGAACGAATAATAATGCCCTCGTCTCTCACCGTCGCTCGTGGGTTTGACCGAAAGAGATTTTTGNTGTGCATATTCAATCTGTAAGTGTGCAAAGTCCGTCTAGAATGTAGACTGCAACTAATGACGAACATATATCATGATCCTACGAACGAATAATAATGCCCTCGTCTCTCACCGTCGCTCGTGGGTTTGACCGAAAGAGATTTTTGCCGTCTTGTGAGCCATTGCCCTAAGACAGAGGAATGGACAGGGTGCATTTATCATTTCAGAAAAATTCTTTAGTGAAGGCTAGGAAAGTATGCTTCATTTGCACTTGGCTCCACTTTTGCCTCACTCGCGACTCCCTATTTTCTCCTATGCTCTCGAATTCGAAGGAATAAGTGGAGGACAGTACCGGGTTCGTTAAAATGTGATGTGGAGGATGCCATCCCATCAGTGAGCACTTAAACCCCTGCGGCATCATGAAATAATGAATTGCTTCATTCGATACTGCACCATCCGTGATATATACCGCCTACATGTGATGTGATAGATTTTTTTGTATTTTTGACGATGACCACTGGTGTAGTTTGTTAAGCATGTATACCAGCATCTCTATGTAGTTAAAACTCCACCCTGCTGGCTTTAAATAGAATTTGGGAGCTTAAATTTTGCATTTTGAAGAAGAAGCCAAATGAAATTGAGAAGAAATCATGTTTTCGGGTTAGATTGAATTCCCCTGTTCAAACCATACGAATACAAGACAGAAAGTGAGAAATAAAACACTCATAGGCTGAATAAAAAATCATTTGATAAGATCCAATACTTCAATTTCACCAGTAGAAGCTATTAAATGGTGAAGAAGATAGAAAAATGTAATAACCCATGACAAAGAGCCCACCTACCCTTTACAACCTGTTTACATATTCAGTTCCGCTTGGCTGGAACCGACGTCTTTTTTCTAGTTACCTACGTATCGCTAGCCCATCTTCCCTTTCATTTGAAGCAAAGGGAACCGTGAGATAAGAACATATTGAACCTATATACCTTCCTTGTGTACTAATTGTAAGAGCATTTTCACTAGAATACGCTTCGGTTGGATACTTTTACACGCTAATAAAGCACAGAGAAAATTTTAGATATTCAATTTCTCAGCTTATTAGATTTCCAACGTTTTTATAACGCAGTAAAACTCTAACCCTGTGATTATCTGCCAAGCGAGAAGTGTTTTGTTCGTTTGAATACTTAATTAAAACTAAGGTGGGAAACAAGGAAAAGTCCAAAATTTTGTCTAATCGCTTGAGTTCCTATTGCTATTTCCAAACAATTCGCATGTCTTAAAGATGTTCTTACTTGATTATTCGGGATAGCAAAAAAATCGTCAAAAGCACCAAATGAGAATGGCAATAAATGTCACTACGCTCTCTACCCTAACCTTACTTGCCACGACCATCTCTAAATGCAAACAACATCATATCTACGAAAATTCAAATAAGGCTCAAGGTTTGAACTGTAATTGAAAATGTAATAAATTATGACAAAGCATTCTGCATACTACAAGAATCGCGATCTCTAATCCTAATCCAAATTCTTCTGCACGACGCTACTCAAATATGATAAGTACAAAACGGTCGGTTCAACCATGCGTAAACTACACGATGTAAATCTACGTAAATTAAAATCCTTCCTAAAATAGGTACATGTGTACATAACAAACACCATTTTATTATCTCCCTCAATCCCAGCGAGCAAACAAGTTTGTGTTGTATCGAATCGTTTAGTAAGCTTGATGTTTCTGGGCGTGGGTACTTCATTAAAGGCAATAAGCAAGCGTTCCCAAAGTGCAAAAACCTCCGTGTTTTTTCTCTCTATCACATCGTACTATGGCAGAGCCCATTTTCGAATATGCACTTTCAAACCATATATGTGGTATGGTTACTTTACTAGTAGTTAGGCTAATTCACTCAAGCAAGCAAAGGCAAATTCATTAGGGCTGTTTGTTGTTGGTAAAAATTAGTGAAGCAATAAAATCCTCAAGCGAAAAGGGGCATGGCACGTACCGATTTATTGTCTGGGTGAGGTATCTTTATGGGGCTTTTCAAAAATAGAAATTAAGATACACATTAAAACAATGATAAATCCTGTTTAACTTGTAATTTGGCGCCAAAGGTTGCATCTAAAACTTTTGAAATCCATTAATTTCACACTATCAAAAAATCTAGTCAACGTGACTTACGATTTTTGGGATTTCATAAACGTGTCGAATTCGGCAGACATCTTGCAGCACAAGGCTTGCCTGTACAAATGAGAAAAAAACAAGAGGATTAGTTAAAAGTTCAACTAGTCAAATAAATCTCATTTCTCTGAATTGCAATACATTACTCCTAATTGACGGTTTTCTTCAGCTTTTCAGTTGAAGAATTTTTACCTTGTCAATTCATGTAAATTTTATGCGGAACAAATGATGTTATCCCTGACTTACCACTCGACTTTCTGATCTTAGTTTGCATTGTAGAGGGTTGATATGCAAAGCAATTTAAATTCCTAAATGATTCACATTGTTCAATCTGTTCATCATCATTATGTTGCGTTTTTTCGTGTTTATTATTATGCAAGCTCATTTTTCTCATCTTTCTTTTCTTCCCTGATGTATTTATTGTAGGTATTAATCTCAATATCAAGAACTTTGAAATGTAAAATCTCATTTGAATTGGAGCTAATAATTGACAACCTCATTTCAAGATACATCCTCCCGATATGTTCGTCTGTGGCGAGTTGCCGCGGTTGCAGCGTGAAGGTGAGATAGTGTCAGTGATGTTTCAAAAGGATTGAGAATATGTAGATAAATACCAGGCACACATTTCAAAAGAGACAAGCACAAACGACTGAATATAGCTCCGAGAGTATGAAATATTTATGCAAGTCACCACGAGCCCAAATTGACAGTTGAATTACAGCTTATTTTTAATACACATCTTACAGATCTCATCTCCCACACTGGCCATTTTTGTTCCCGAGACGAAAATGTTTAGATCTATGTTTCAAGCGCTTTTCTTGTTTCACCATGGGCTCTCTATCTATTTAGACGTAAATAGTGTATGCATATATATAGGATGAATACGGACATCATTTGAAAACTGCTAGGGAGCAGGATGATTCCAGCCTAAAAAGTACATTTCACAATAGAACGTGAATGAAAGACAACACAAAAAAGAGCTGTCAGAATTCTCTCCCTGAAAATATAAGCTGGGTAACAATTCACCTGAACTTTCAGAGAAAAGGATGATGAGCCTACTCTGATGATGATGGAGGATTCACGCTTTGCCCGCTGAATAAGGTGCATTGAGTGATTCAAGCCGTGATGTTGGTTTGCGTCATTTCTTTCTACTATGTAGCAATGCATTGCCTTCATGATGATTTTGATTTGCAGTTTGTTATCACTGAGAATGGGATTTTGTTTTATGAAGTTGACATTGAGTAAGTAGTAATTTTAAAACTTACCGATAGTGGGTGGAGGAGCAGTGTGTGTTGATAATGTGTCCATCTGAAAATGTACACAGGACGTTAGATATAATATACGTTGATTTTCATACATACTAAACTCATAGACAAGTTAAATAATTCGATTTTACTAGCTACATGGTTGGCTAGCTAGAGAAAAAAACATAAATCGAATTATGTATACAGATTCACGGTTTCGCAACATTGATTTTCATGCAAATTACAGTGTACTGTATCGATACACCATTGTTGTGCTTGTGATATGGATTTGAACTTACTTGTTCTTCGATTCAGCTCGGGGTCGTCGTCATCAGTGAAAATCCAAGTCTGCAAGAAACAAAAACAATGTTGTAAATATCTCACTCCAGTGCTCATCATACTTCTTAAAAAGCAACTTATAAAAGGGAAATGGCATGTGGAAAGCAAAAATGAGCTTAAGTATGATGAAAGAGAGGAAAGCCTCATTCGTATAAAAAGAAAAAAATGAACAAAAGGGTATTGTAATTGTAAAACATTTGCAATTCTATAGCATCACAGCATTCAATGTACATTATCATCATTGAACGGGAAAGCACCTTGAAACGATAAGTTACCAAAGTTCGTGCGCAAAAAAAGCTATGTAATTTGCTTGCAAATTCTGACAGGGAATGTAAAGCGAGATCATATCACTTAAGCTGTCATTTTATACGTGTACATCATCAGCAAACTGGGAGACTTGAATAGGAAATACTTTTAAGAAAAACTTTACAGCTGAAACAAAAGCTCTAGTGTAAGTCTACTCATTATGGCAATGTTGAAGAAAAAATTCTTGAAAGGATCGGATTTTGAATGCGATGTTGATGTTGACTCCGTATCGTATGCATCGTTGTATCAAACGTGTATTGAAATAATACTGATGATGACGTGATGATTTGCAGATGTTATACAGACGCCAGTTAAATGCGATGAATTACTTGGCATTCATTTCGGTCATCATCACATGCTTGTTTCAAAATTTGGTTAGCATCTGCGTCTATAATGTCCATTGTACAAGATATTGATACACTCATTGAGAGCCTGAGAAGGAGAGTGAGTTACGTGTGTATCATTCATATTTTTGCTGAAATTCATAACGTTCCCACGTTCTCAGTCCATCCGATAATAACATTTTTCTAACATTACACAACCAAATACAGTTTTCAGTGTTTAAGTCGATGTATAGTACACGTAAGGCTCTATGAATGAGTGGAAAGTTTTTCGTGTATATGGGAAATGGTAAAATATAAACAAAAGTTTCATTGGTAATCAGCACATTTATAGTTTGTGAAATGCTCAGTGCACTTGTTTGAACTATGAAGCCACAGGTTCAACAACCATAACCAAGACGTTTGTTTTTATACCGCAAAAGTGGAATCATTCACATTCACATATTTCACCATACAAGAGGCGTGCTTCTCAACTTCGACATTGAATGCGTACTCATATCCGTATGGGAATAGATGGTTGTGGGACAATGAAGTGCATAAAATGCCCAAAATAATGGTTCGGATTTCATTCTCAACTCATAAACCGCAAAACAAGAGGGGCTAATGAAGGAACAGCGGGCTTGAATCCACATGTCATGAGAAGTGAGCCGTCATCACACTATCCCATTATATATGGTATGGTCACCTAAGCCAAGAGCTCAGACACAATTGAACAACCACTTTCCATTGTTAGCTCCAGTTCACTTTTTTACACTCAATGTAGAAAATTCTCCTCTCATGGAATTCTTAAAAGCTTTCGTAGACTCCTTAACTTTTTTTCTAATCTGTGGTTGCGTTATGCGTATATGGAGTGTAATAATGTCTCATCATCACCGTGCCGTCATTGTCAGAGGCAGCTGCCATCATCACATCATAACCGGCAGCAGGAACATCTCCCTGGGGAAGTCATCCTTTTCCTATTCACATAATTTCTTACTACCGTTCTTCCTTACTACCAAATAACGTGTGTATCACTCCACACTCCTTACATGCATATTAATCTGTATCATCATATCATCACCACAAGTGTAGCATTTTATACCTGTTGCCTCGCGCAAGACCTAATTTTTACGGAATAACGTGATATTACGAACCCTTCCACAACTAACCACTGTACACTTTTTTTCATAACAGTTAGTTCATAATACTAGGATACACACATTCTTCTGGGAATTGCATCGTGCACAATATTTCTCGGAAAAAAGTGAAGGTGAAGCCGTCACTACTAAGGAAATGGGGTGGTGTGTAATATGCAATGGCACAATCCAGAAAATGGCAATGGAAAATAATCTTTGTCTCGCTCTAAATTACCTTTTTTTCTTCTGTAAAAGGATTTTTTCTTTCAGGATGAGGCTGATTATA
>JAHZNA010001569.1:0-22160 GCA_027743935.1 Sinodicranocentrus sp. ZH6
TAAGCCGATTACATAGTGAATGAAGAGAGAAAGGGAAGTGAAAGCGTTATTGATTTCGTTGTTTAATATAGTATGCGACCAAAAAACAGTCCGCATATTTCAGGTAAAAATGAAACCATGAAAGTTTTGATAAATAATGTTGTTAGGAATTTCATTTCAATTTGAAAAAGGTCATTGGATATTAATTAAAGGAGTACGGCTCAGAGCTAATATATTACTACTATAAGAAATTCTCCTCAATATATTCATTACGTTCATGGTGCTCTTCTTAAACATGGCTACCGCGACCAAAATTCACTGAAACCAAAAGAGACTAAGCTTTTAACCAAACGAGGGATTTTAAAGCTCTCAGATCACCGAAGTTTGCAAGCTATTTGTTTCCCTGAAAGATGTTATTTGAAGAATTAAGCACGGTTGGACAACTCGTTTACAAAACATCCTATTAAGTCACTTCTCATCCCAACGGCCGTCAATTGCTTCATACATCTCGGCATCATCATATTGCAGCTGGTGTGGCTAACATAGTTTCAGTGGTTTGGTTGCTATATTGTTTCATCGTAATTGGTTTTAAAAAGAGATAAACGTCGCATTGTAGTATGCAGATACGTCATTTGCTAAAGGAGGGGAGAACAAAAGGAAGATGAGCGGTTTCTCTGATATTACGGGACTATTGTCAATTTTTATGAAAGTGAAGCAAGGGCATCCAGGTGAAAACCCTTTAATTAAATGAGCCACACAAGAGGAAGGAAGGAAGGAGCTAAATAGCTTCTCTGCTCATTTTTTGTCGAATCCTCCAATATATGTGGATTCACGCATGTTGAAGGCGTTTATAAAGAAAGGGTTTGTTTACTGTTTGGATTCGTTTGCTCGTGGCATGACACTTCCTCATCATTCCTTACTCAAATGTGTCTATGTGGAACATAGTGTGCAAGCAAACGGGAGGAGTAGCAATAACAATGCACACAGAAATCGCGTGCCTTTGCGCCTTTTTTCACCGCCTAGTTCCTCAAAATCCTCCTGAACAGATATAAAACACATTCGAGAAGATACGAGGAACCACTGCATATTTCTTGGATGGAATGTTTAGATTGCCTCTTCTCGCTTGTTACACATCACATCCCCATCATCATCCCAGACTACATCTGCTCACCGGAGCAAACAGCTTGCTCACCACCACCGGTTAAAACATAGCAATAATCCATCGTCGAGGTCATCCTCCAAACTAACCAAAAAGACAAGCACGATTGAAGAAGCGGAAGCAGCTGCTCTGAAAATTCATGAAATGTAACTAGAAACACCAACAAAAAAAGGCAAACCAGGCACGAGCCTCATTCTTTATAAAAGATTAATATGGACGTGATTTGAAGACAGCAATAGCACCGGGGGCAACCCTTGCTAATTCACTTTTCACATGCGTGCATGTACCTATATGCATTTTTTATTCATCCTGAGTTAATGGAAAAGGATATAGTTTTTGAGAGAGCATATGATTTTGTGATAAAAACAATGATCAAGGATTTGTAAGAGGATGTAAGTTGAATGCAGAACGTAATCCTAAGTATATGTTTGTAGATATTGAAAAGATTTGTGGCGAGTGTCAATAGTTAGCCACGTTAAAGCACAAAATGCTCTCATTAAGTTGCATGTATTTTTTATAAAGTACACCCCCACACTACTCTCATCGTCGTCTGCATTAGCATCATTTCTACTGAGCTTTTTGTTCTCTATAGGGTTTATCATGGCGAATAGATTATTTAATTTGCTTAGTTGAGGCTAATTAGAAATATCATATGCACAACAAGCAGTGGATATTTGGACGTAAATCCTCAGCTTGAAGTGAGGAAGAAACTAAAAACAAGATGTAATTAAGTCACTACCAGGACAAAAAACTGCAAAAACCTTATTTCCATGAAGTTGCACGTACACCTTCAAAAAGTTAGTATCTATCATACACCAATGTTCTCAAATTTAAGCTTTGTATTCTGCATGGATACACACGGCCAAGAGCATTTGGTTAGTTGTGGGTTACATCAATTCAGAACAAACAAAAGATCACGAAGGAGGAAGTAAACTGTAAACATAATATGATGTTGCCCAACATAAAAGGGCTTTTAACAATGTAAACTAACCCATTCCAGCTCGAGCATAGACATTACTTTATGACTTGTCCACAATGTCGCGTGTGTTTCCTCTAACGAAACAACTTCCCTTTGTTCACCTTTTGTGTTCCAATGCTGGAAACAAGAATTTCCTCGAGCTTTTTATTTTCAATTAGCTGAATTGCAATTTTTACTCAAGATCCAGTTTCGTCTTTAAAAACTCGTTATCAACCGGTGTTCTTTTACACAAAGTATTTTTTTATCCTGCACGACAAAAAACACCAAAACACGTCCATAGAGTATATTTACAGTATGTACGAATTTATATGAATGCGATACCTTTTATTTAAATTAATATGTGCATGATTATATCTGACACTTAATAAATTGCTATATTGCATATTTGCGATTTCAAGGGCAAAAATCACTTTACGTGAGTGTAGTTCGTGCAGAAGCCTTCGTAATCAGTAGGAATAATTAATATATCATACTCAATAGGGAATTTTTTAGAGCAAATTGTCAATATGCTGACAGCATATACCTATTATAATCGTATTGTATGCGTACATACATACATATTCATAATATGCACTTACAAAAAATTCGTATGGTCATCAGAACTTTAACAGATATAAGCAAGTTAGCAAGCACACTAAAAGAACACGATATGCTTGTTGTTTATCCTCACAGTTGCACTCTGCACTATCCGATTCAGCAATTTGCAAAGTTGCAATTCATGCCAAACACGCAATATAATACTCCTGCCTGAAAGAGATTGTGTCTAGATCATGACAGTCAGGAAGTAGGAAACGCTCCTTTTGATTTGAATAGGCTTCAAGATTGATGAATTACTATGATCATTCATCATCCGCACATAATGCTCATGAATCTTGTACAGCTAATTCACTCCGTGAGTGATTAGCAGCTGTTCAATAATGATGTAATTTTTGTCATGTTGATAGCACTATGTATCTACTATCTACACATAAATAATGGCAGCAGGTGAGTCTAAATTATTTGACAATGGTTTGTGTCTCACCATTTGAATCAATTTTCCATGCTCCAGTCGCGCAATCAATCCTTACCCCTTTCATCGAGAACAGTAATTATAAGCTCAGTAAATATCTTGTTTGAAGAATGAAGACTATTATATCTCAATGCTTGAAGATATACGACTTCAATAAAGAATTCAAAGGGTTATGACTGCATGTGAAAACTTTTCTGTTTGGAAAAATGAATTCAAATATACTTCTCATGGATTTGTATTTGTCAGGTTTCTCACATATCAGCTATTGTTGTCATTGAATAGACGAATAATTCGTGATGGCATTTCTTCGACAAAACTCACTCGCCCATATTATGTCGAGAGGTTGACTTCATAAGTTGTCCACCTTGCCGTATACGATCAGAAATTAAGTGCACAGCCAAGCCTACAATAATTCAACCAGTCTTCTGGCTCATGCCTTAACAACTGCATCTCTAAAAAAAAGTAATTTGAGTATATACTATTGAAGAGCTATCCCATTTTTACAAACCCACATAAAGCAGCATATTAGTCTATTACTAGACGAGAGCGAGAAGACCCTGTACTGTTCTTGCAATCCCTTCTATTCAACCATTGAACACTGAACATGATGAAATAGAAGAAACGCTAAATACATTTAAAGCTTATTACGTCTAATTCTTTTGAAGCTTGCTGAATAAGCAAAAATTAGGCCTTTTCATTTCACATCTTCACAAAAGCATGTTGCCTCCTGCCATTGTATACGTGTAATCTTGTCCGCTTTTAGGGATTTTGCCTTAAACTTTTCATCTACAATGAAACAACTCACTCAATGTCCTTTTTTCTCAAAGCCAAAAAGGCTTATTATTATATCCCTTCTGTTTATGGAAAGTGACTCGTGTGGATATCTTCAAGTTGCAGTGGTTCGTCGACATGCTTTGTGCAAGTATAGTATATCTTGCATAGATTTTATTTATCATGTGGACGAGGAAAGGATGCAAACTACATAGTTTGGGCACATTGCAATGCAATGAAATTATAAGCTGACATTATTACATAGACGAACTCTGTATACCTATATCTAGCTTCATTACAGACTGCCTAGTAGGATTTACCTGTAGTAAAATGAACATAAAGAAACGAGGAAGCCCATGCTCCGTATATTTTACCTAAGTTCATAATTCATGATATCATATCAGTGTAGAGGGATTTTTAGTTGTTTCTTTGCCATATTTATAACATTGTACATTTCCATTGCACCAGAATACTTATGTGCATCAGCATTATAAACATAATGTCTTGAGATAGTCGTCAATAAGTATCCCCAAATCACTATATCCATAACCGCACATTATTACACTGAAAAGAAGTTGAAAAGAAGGAAGAAAAAGAATATCCCTTGTCGCATCGTCATTCCCTCTCGTTCTTCGTGCCTTGATGTGATGAGATGAATGTTATATTATGTTGGTAAAAAAATGCGTATTTTGCTACGCTGGCATTTCTGCTTGATGAAGTGGAGGACTTCCCTTTTCCATTTTTCATTCTTTCAGGTAAGCAGTTCTGTTCGATCAGGCAAAGCGGATGGACGGATGGATATTTACGCACGGGAAGTAGACAAATAAAGTTTCTTGCAGGTATTCTATTGACAAATGATGTACTAGGAGTGTCATCATTAGTATAGTAGACCAAGCAAAGGATGAAACGAAGCATTGACATTTTGTCAACCGCAGTGTCATTTCGTTGAAGCAATTTAGCAACAACAAAGAAACTCGGGACCGAATACATTTTCTCGAGGAAAGGAACACCGTCGGAAGTTATACTCAGGTGTTTCTCAAAGTGAACGTGGAATATCAGAAGAAGGGAAATTGGATACACATGAAAAATATTGCATACAAGTGAGAGTGAGTACGGGAAGCGAACGACTCGTTTGTTTAACTTCTCCTCTTATATTGTGCTAACTCGGCCAACTAGGTTTTTTTCTTACCTGGAGAAGAAAACATTTGTCTGACCTGAGAAAGAATTAGGGAAGGGGTTGTACCATTCCACGTGAGTGAACTGTTGTCGCTAGGTTTAATTTGACGAGTGAACTTTTCAAGTTGTTTTGTGTCTACGGTTCATACATACTCAGATTGTGATCTTCATTGCTTTGTACGTGCACTTTATATATGGTCAGCTGCTGTGACTCGAAAGGTTGACCTGAAGGCATTTCTTGCTGGAAAATTTGAACAAGAAAAGTTGTCCATGCTTGCCTGACTTTTATCTGAGATTTCATCTCTACAATACGTGTGTCTGCAAGCACAAAAACTTTGTTTTGTACTTTGCTATTTAGACTTGTGAGTCCCATAGACAGGATTTTCTCTTCCGGGTTTTGTGTTTTGGTGTTCAGTGTGTAGCACCAGTGGAGGAAGAGATAGACCTTGTTTTTGTGTGAGCACAAGTTAATTCAGGCATTTTTGTCAATGTCGATGGTTTTATATGTAAAGAGTGTATATAAACTGTAAACTAATCCATTAGGGCTATTATTCAAAATACTAAATACTATTATACAAAAAAACTCTTTGCTATCATCAGTTTCAGCTGTGAATGACTTTTGAGATCTGGTTTTGTAGTGTCAGTTTTATATCTGATATAATCATTTGCCGAATTCGTGATCAACGTTTCTTTTAGGTACTGACTATTTCACTGATGCTTTGGATCTTAAGGCGCATCTTTATCACGAGTTTAGATGTTTTTCATGATACATTGCTCCGGTAAAATATATGACCTTAGAACAAGCTTGCGATTGTTTTGATTTTGAACAAAGTTAAAACGCAACATTGGCGAATCCTTAACAATAACAAGTTTTATCATTGACAAATGTAATGGTTTATGCACATGTCCAAATTTGTTATGACATACAACTTCTCCTTTTAAATAAAAACGGACCAATCAATTTGTGAAGAATTAAAATAGCTTGTAGAGGAAACAAGCCAAACAAGGTAAGCTATATTTTTTGCTGTCCATTAAAAACATTTTCTGCTTGTCAGATCAGATAGGAGACTGCTACGTGTGAACCTGTGTGCTATGCTTTTTTACACAGAGTATGAAAATGTATTTTATGCAAATATTTATGCAAGCTCATACATTCAAATTATGTTCCAGCTAAAAAAGATTGTTATCAAAATTAAGATGCTGAAAGGCATACCTGGAAAGGGTTAATTTGCCTGTGGTTAGTAATTTCAAAGTACTTATAACCAGTTTTTAAGGATATTAATAATTGTGCTATAGTACAATTGCTGTGAATGAACTACTGAATGTGAAAGAATCATTATTTTTCCATTAAGCGAAATAACTCCTTTGTCTCTGATAAGATAAATGATGCTACTGCCGTACTAAAATCACGACAACGAAAAATGCTGACAATGAATTACGCACACCTACTATTTGCCATCACATATTGGCATAAACTACACACGATTTTTAACACATGGAATTGGCTTGACTCCCTGATAATTTCTCAAGGTTATGTATCCAATTTTCCAGCGGACCTCCAAGCGTTACCACAAGAAAAAAATTATTATTTTGAGTACACAGACTATCTCCCGAATCGCTTTGTCATTGTAAGTGTACACGTTCAAAAAATTGAAGTGCACAAAGCATTGAAAGCTTAAATCATTGATAATTGGGCGACACAAATTGTTCTTTTGCAGACTGCAAGTATGGCAGGTGCAACAACGAAAATAGCCAACTCAACAAGGCTCACAGACATTACCTTTTTTTAAAACTTTCTGCGGCTCATTGTTATTTTGATTTGATATAACCAAAGAAGTATATTATTCTATGGATGATATAACCTCCTGTTAAACCTGCTGCTGCTGTGAGACAAAATTCTAAATCTAAAGCTTACGCTTGCTTTAACTCAATAATGATTTTGCTCCTATCTTAAACTCAGAGAAATACGTTTTCTCTACACACCGAGGTACGTATCGTTGTTTTTACATGTTTGTTTTGTTATAGTACATAAAAGGCAAAGTCATCATTACCATTTTTTTAGTGAAACAAAGTTTGATGGGGGCATTTGCATGCATAAGAATTCGTACAGGACAAATTTTTATTATCTCACCTCGGCGAATAGAAAAGTACTGAGGTTGTGTCTTGTGTCCATGTCCCAGAAGAATGAACCACTGATAAATTGTTCCTCTTAAAAAACTGCAATGCCACAACTCCTACACTTACACATAGAGGAGCACCAATAATTGGGAAAATATTCTAGAAAAAAGTGAAACCATTACTAAAAGGGAGTCTTCAAGGTGAAAGAATGAAGTAAGGTTTTAAGAAGGATGCAGACAGAAACTAACCAATACGAATAGGAACAATAGTGATGATTAAAGAACAGAAAAGTACGTGTTCTCATCCTTTGTCAACTTGACAAAAAACGGAAAAATGCGACAACGACACAGGAAATATTTGTTATTCTTATTAGGAATGTCACATACACCCTCAAGTTAAGCATGTGGTTTGTGAAAAAACTGAAAGTATTTGCAAATGATGATGATTATGATAAATCATGGTGGTGGAATATGTACTTGTAAAATACTCATATGCAAGACATGAGGAATGGAATATGCATAACATGCATTTCTCTGTTGCCTTGTATAGTCTGTTTATTGATTGTATATCAGATTTATTATTTAGAGATATAGATAATGAGAAGTCACATGCCGTAAGATATCGTATAATATGCAGGCGGACAGGTAGCCTTGATTTTTTGGTGGGATATTAGATTTGGGTTTGATTGGCTATCGTAAAGAAAAAATGACAGAAAGAATGTAGAAGGTTGCCTTTCATTAGAGAATACTGATCACCTCTACTCCATATAATGATACTTTTCTCACAGAGTATTAATTGAATCTGTGAAACATAAGATGTATTCAGATCCACTATGAAATTTTTCGTATTCGTTGGAAACGAGGTAATATGTCGGATGTGCATTACCGGATGATGTACATTACGAGGACGGTGATTTTAGCGAATTCGACTATGCCACGATGCTTAAAATGATGAATAACGAGCAAGGACATGTTTCGTAGAATGGACATTTCCACCACATTCACATTCATCAATAAAAGTATAATGATATAAAAGTATTCCATATGCATAAATAAAACTGAAAATACTACAGCATTTTATTGTATGCACATTTTCAATTAAGTTTTTGCACATCAGTTGGGTGATAACTGGTATGTTTTATTGTTACTGTTTGAAAATTTCCGCGATCTGCTGCAGTCTAAATTTAGATAGTTAGTCATTCATCATCATTATCGTGTCCTTCGTTTTTTTCTTGAGGAAAAAATTCAAATAAATAATGTTTTTGTGGATTTGTGACTATCACGTAATGAACAATGAGGCAACAAATTAGATACATTAAGGGAATTTACATTACTGACGCAAAACAAGATTTCTGTGATCACAAAAGCACTTAATTTATCCAGAATTTGCTTGATCGTAGAACCTAGGGTGAGCACATGGTGAAATAGTAAGCGAATGTGATTTGCATATTTTGTTAGACAAAGAGTTGGATGCCAATCCCTAAAATCATTATCAAAGTTAGTAGTTAGTCAGAGTTTGGACTAGCACGAAAATGATAATGAGTAGGCAAATAAAATGTGCAATTAATCAGATTCAAGTTGCCAACTTAGAAGCCTGCTCATATGAACGCTGAACGCATGATGTCACTGATATTCAAAGCAAAATAAACATAGTCTACGCACCTCATTATCTCAATGAAAGCGTTGCTCACTACCAGTAATCTATTATGTAAAACAAGTAATAGTGATGGTTAACTTGCGTCTGGATAAACCTCTAGTAATAGGGTTGTTTTTGCTCACCAAAAACTTCCCTCATCGGTATACTAAGGACATTATGTTGTTCCAAACCTGCACAATACAATGAGTTGGCAAGTATTATGTCTTCTCTGGAGACAAAACATCAATATAAATTGCATTACAATCACGTAAAGTGAACAAGAATTTTCGTGCTTAGGTACTCATTTTAAGCATGATGGCACGATTCACCATACACGCATATTTAACACGACTGGAAACGCGTAACACAATGATTATTTATGTTTTGACTACGTACGTCTCTGTCAAACGGCTTATTTGTCAGTTCGGCTCAATAACAGTCTACATTGGAATTCTTTGACTTCCTTATAGTGTTTCGCTGTTAGATTACTGATATAATGTTTTCTGGTTTTAGCATTGATTGTGAACTAATCCTATAAACAATGAGTAGACAAAGTGAGTGCCACACCATGATACCATAGTTTGCATACCTGTAGTAAATATTCCTACCTTTTTGAACAATGACGCACAAATAGTTGGCAGTATATTCACTAATAAATTTCAACTTTTAATCATTATAAGATTATGCTTTAACTGGAATGTCTCAAAAATCATTACAAAACAAAGAAAAAATTGTTTTGTCAGGCAGTAAATGTCCAGGAAAACTTCTTGAAATAATTTTTCATTTAAACCATCTGAAATACCTAAAAACAACTCAAGGTGTGTATATTGTGTAATTACGTAGACACATCACGTCTCAATATTTTAATATTTTACTGTTCCACGTATCATACGAATATTACATGGTCACGCATTTAAAATCCAATGAAAGTTTATTCTACGGATTATTATTGCAGGGCTGCATTCATAATATTGTCGAAAGAGTAGCCACTGTAGCAGATTTTTCTGGACTGATAAAAATCATCAGAACTGAAAGGGTTGCTTTAAAAAAAGTGAAGAGGAAGTCATTGCACGCGCTGCTTCCTCTTTGATGACTAAAATGTTACATTCGTTTGCCATTCATTTTAAAGTAAAACAAGAGTGCTTTAAAAATTATGCGGCAAAAAAATGAACGATGTATTATCCGGTCGCGTCCGCCGATGCATGCAAGGTTACCCTCTGGAACGTTGTTGTTGAATTCATTTAAAAAATTCATACTTGTTTCGGTGTTGGGGTATCATATCCTGTTTTCAACACATGCACAGTTGGGTGATTGGAGGGCAGGTGATTTCAGCTGACGCGTGTCTTCCTTCCTTTTCCCATGAAAATACTTATAATTATTGTTTCCCCTATGCCCTGCTGGCAAACTTTTTACGGTGGTCATGATGTTGATAAATGCTGAATGGATTATCTGCCGTTGTTGTTCGAGGGGTTAGAAAAAATATTGATTCGAATGCCCCATTTTAAATAGATAAATAGATGTTCCCGGTACCAACAATGTAATAAGAATAGTCATCCGATAATATATGTGATTTCCGTGGGAAAAGGTTTGCGTTGGATGAAGTAGGTTACACCACACGACAAACTTCATTCTACCCTCCTATTAAGTATTTATTTACGGCTTATACCATCTGCTACCTGTCGGTTTCCGGATATGAGTCAGTTGGAAATTGAGAATGCGGCTAATGCGGGTGCCCGCCTCTAAGGTCTAGAGTTCGATGACATTTTATTTTTGCATGTCCACCAGATTATTAATATAGTTGAGCATTGAGCATACATTCCACGAATAATAGAAATCCAGAATACCGAAGGGAAAGCAGTATGACTTTAGAAATTAGAGGGATCAAGAAATGATCAAGGAACCACATGGACATTATAATATGGTAAGGGTACAGATATACTTCTAGTTTTATTTTTGGGATATTGATGGATGCATGCGATGCGACAGTAAATTAACCTACAAAACAACCACTTTTCATTCATGCTGGGCATATACATCAATACTAGTACATACCAAATGAAAAGGGTAGTGTAATAATAATTAAATATTTAGGTAGTCAATCTTTTTTGCATTGATTGCCGAATATCTTATGAATGACCTCAAGCAAATCGCTTATGAATCACAAGCTCTTGGCTGACATTGTATCAGTTTTGCATTAAAGGACACTGTAACATGCTTTATGAATCAAAATAGTTTTTAACCAGCGGGAGCGCCACTAACTTTGATAGTAAATTGTTGAAGATTTTGTCGATAAACCCAATCATATTGTTTCGAGTTTATGTTTATTATCATTGTCGCGTATATTTATGTTTCATTGAATTTCAATGGCCAACCAGTGTCCCCAAATTTAGAGCAGAAAAGCTGTTCAAAAAGTATAAGCAAAAGTAATGACAATTTTACTTCCAGTAAATTGCTGGAGTTTTGTCAGTTTAAGTTTTGTCGCGTACTATAAGTGAAACTGTCTTTTGGTTCTGATGCAAGTAAATCCTATGCTGCTGTTCGGTTTTGTGCGTTAACGAAGCATTATCAGCGTTCTAGTTGAATCATCAATGATTGGCATCTGCATTAATTAAGAGGACAAAAAGTTCAAAGACTTTTGGAAACATTAATCTAATCGTTATGCTCGTCTGACAATTATAAAATAAAGTATACAAAAATATCAAGAAAAAAAACAGTTGTGTATATCGCTTTAAAAACTGGAAGTCTAGAAGGAGTGATAGTGATATTATTTAATGACCAGTACAATCAGTCTGTGTTCAAGCAGACTCAAGCAGTCACCAAATTTAGTGACTCAGGTCATCTAATTTGGTGACTTCCGTTGAAAGTTGCCAAATTTGGTGACTTTAAAGTTTTTTGTGGTTTAAAAATCCAAACACAGAGTTTTTCCTTATCAACACATGCATTAAAATTCCGATCTATTATCTGGAGTAAATTTTCGATCTTTTCACCGTGCGAAATTAAAATTTATCGTGCAAATTTGGAGCAATCGATTATTAAAGTTGAAATGGCTTAAAAGTCACCAAATTAGATGATCTGAGCCACCAAATTTAGTGACCATAAAATCACCAAATGACACAGACTGACAGTATGGAAGACAAAATTAATGAGTTATAATTCAAATGGGTTGGCTCGTTTGATACTTCAGCTTGTTCCGTGATCCGACTGTTCTCTATACAACAACAGAAATGAAATCACTTCATATTTGACTAATAGAGACAACAAATTATATTAAATCAAAGTTAGTATTTGACTTAATTGTAATATGTATAGAGATTAGAATAAAAATTAATTTGTTATCTGCATCTGACAATTAGGGAGCTGATTCCCTTAATTTTGTTACAAAACCATTTTTCATTATCAAGGAAATACGGCACATAGTACAGTTGACAGTGCAGCACAAGCTGAACTAACTAAACGCAGATCCTTTCATTTTACATTTTATGCGACGAATGCATTGTCTTCAAGGAACAGTACAGTAAACGACAAGAATTTACAGCTTTACAAGTTCTCCATCATTTAGTGATGATTTGCTGATTGCTGGTTGTGGTAATTATTTCAAACCAGGTAAATACATACAGTACATGTGTCGAGGACCTGTTCATAAAATTATTTTCGTACATTCCTCAATGTGAATCCATTTATACAGGAGTATTCATTTGCATTTAACACTAAAACACATGCACAAATTCCACTCAAGCGTAACAAACGTATTAAATAAAAGCTTTTAAGGTGCTTAGGTACCTGCGAGTTCTGTATGGATGGTTAGGTCATTATAGAAAAATTAATGCACTAAGCGTCTGACAGTGCACGTCCTTTTTTACATATTATTGTGCGCAATCTTCTGGTCAAGAATTGAGCGTGTGCAACAATTTGGTTCAAGATAAGTGGGTTAGCGGGTCGGAAAGTCCTTGAATGAGGCTAAGGCAGGAAAAGGTGTGACTTTGTCATGTCGTGGCAATGAAAAATACAAAATATCCAACTGTCACCAAGATAGTTTCGGTTCATAATTAATAAACAGCTGCTTCCATCTCGTTTTCAAGATCACAGAGGTGTGACAAAAGGTAATTGTATATGATATTTTTTTTTCAATTTTAGTTCTTGCAGAACATGCAATGTCTTTTAATTTTCCGGCAGGTATCTGTAAATCTTCTACTGAGCCTGGTAAAATTTCAAAATAAAAAGAATAACTCAAAAGAAAACTTTACCAGAAGTAAAAAGACAAATGATGATGATCATGACATGAGCTGTTCTTGAGAATCCGTCAGGAATTCAAGATTTGAGCACTAATACGGCAATCTTCTGCCAAGATACATTACTAGAACGTAAATTTGTAATTTCCTGTTCATAACTAACTCGGAAAGGATATAATTATCTCAATGTTACGTATTTTGCGAGTTCTCCGGATATGTGGTACATTTTACAGCGAAGATAATGCATGAGCAGAAGTGTACATTTCCATAATTCCGAAAATTATACCATATCTTCTGATATGACTGAAAGCAACTCAAGTGTAAAATGCTTCTGTACACCATTAAATTGGTTTGCGAGACGAAAACAGCCAAAGTTTCAGGTTACCTCAATCTTCACATTTTGTCTTACACACTGTCATTGTCTCCTAAAAAGTAACAGTTTGAATCTGACTCAAGGAACTAATCGTAAGTGATACGTGTAAACCTCACCTCACGCACACCCTATCTAAAAAAATATTTTCTTTGCCACTAGTGGCTTACAACAGTTTTTCCTTGTTTCTCTAGAGTTTCCTCCAAAGTAGGAAAAAACACCTGGATGCAACCTCATCCTGGTGATGTGACGTATAGCATTTACTTTTCTACTTTTAAAACAATTCCCAACACATTTTGGATGTCACTTTTCAACCGCGATTTCCCAAGCTCGCTTTTAAGTTCATTATACAAATATCGCAAAAGTTCATAACACCACTGGGCCCGTCTCACAGGTAGCTTTCATCGCTTCATCTTTCCTTCTAATCTGATGTAACAGGAGCATTGAAAAATCAGTTAGTTTTCAGCAGGTAGCAGGAATTTCCCTGCATTCCCAAGATTTTGTAAACGATGACTTGTCAAAATACTCACTCATTGTCAGAAGAATCTCTACTTTTACAACTCAAAGCCAACTTCTTACACTTTTCAATTCAACGAAAGGGATAATAAAACGGTAGTAGTTATAATGCATACGCATTTAATGTATGTACGTGTTTGCAGTGTGCGTTGTGTTTTTTATACCCTCCTCATTTACAACACTGACTTGCTGACTTTGATAAGAAAAGAGTTTTCAAAGCGTATCCAAAAGTGTTAAAGGGAGCTAACTGCATTTTAAACAAAGGATTGTGCTTTTTTGTGTGTGAAAACATTTCAAAGTTCAGAGACAAATCACCACAAATGTCCATTCCTCTTCTGTCTTTTTTTACCATAATTTTTTGGCTGTGCTCTGCTTGGCATTTAAAAAAAGCAACTGACGCGAGAATCATTTTTATCACAGGACTGTTATTCCTTTTACTACTGAGCTGCTGGTTTTCATGAATTTTGCTTTGTCACTCTGATAACATTTGAGAGTAGCTCTGTTAATATTTTCCACAGAGAAATTACATCTTTCGGGTTTGTTTGAAAAAGAAAAGGATTTTTTGTCTGCTTAGTCGTTTTTTCTCTAAATTGAAGTGCAAGTTTCAAGTTGTTTTGCTTGCAGAAGGCTTTGACCATGTGTGTGTGTATGTATTTTGACAAGGAACAATGAAGCAAACCACATTAACCATACATTTGAAAGTACTGTAAGATTATTATGTAACATTTTTTGTTCAATGTGGATATTCTTTAGCATCATAGCATCCAATTCCTTTTTACAGTGAGCGAACATCAATTGGTAGCTAGTACTACCTGTGAGCAAAAGGCATGCAGTTGAGTTGAGGAGATGTGTTTTTTAAGCTTAAGTAGAATATCACGACATTGTTCAAGAATTTTTCGTGGTGATGAGATGAATGAGTATAGTAGCCATTTTCATGGAGACTCGTATCATCCCATCACGTCACATGAACTTTCAAGTTTAAAGCTTTGATATGTTCATGTTCAAAACTTCAACTGTTTACTTTTTTTTACAAAATTCACACAATATGGCTATGTAAACGGTGAGAGATGAGGATGAGAAGGGAAGCTTGGAACAAAATGCATGTGTCATTGTCATAAGCTTAAATACCCTGCGTTCTCTTCACAGAGGAATGAAGTTGAAACCATCACCATCGAGTATAAACTAAAGATTGCATTCTTTTGTCGTACTAGGACGGCTTCGTTTTTTCAGATGAGGAACTATTTGTGATAATGCTTTTTGTCCTGTCCGTCCTTCACTTCTACAATTTTACGTTAATAGCTGTAAAATGTATGGAACCAAAATGCTTATTTGATGACTAAAGAAAACGTTTATATGTAAACTGTGAAAACAAAATGTTAACCTTGTTTCATCATATTTTTGGCAAATACTAATACTGTTCATTTTTGTTACGTAATACTAATCATCATTGTACTGAAGGTAGTTAGCGAGCACATGAGCACTTCTTTTACTGTTTCAAAATAAAAATGTAGGAGCTACATGACATTGTGCAAGAAAAAGTGAGACCGTGGTTCAGAAAATATTGAAGGTTTAAGATGACAAGTGAGGATTCTTTAGAATAAGTTATGAATACAAGACTTCAAATTTAATACGTATTTCGTCAATTTATGAGATATACTTGAACCCAGATGTGAAAACTAGAATTTCTTCAGTTCGCAATATCAGCTCTTAATTGTAGTTGTATTGCTGATCTGAAAAGATGTAAGATGTAATTAATCAAACTCAAAATCACAGTTCATGGTCATTAGCTACATGCATTTTGAACGTCCTTTTCTCAGCTCAATAGCAAGCACTTGAAGGAAAGCACTAACTCATCAGCAGCTTAAATAATTTATTAAACAAATTATGACATAATGTTTCCTAACTATCATTGGAAGCCATAACATAACATGCAGTGGAATTTTGTCGCTGACGAATTTTGAGTCTAACGAAATTGACAGTTCAACAGCAATTCTAGTGGAATAACGATTTCTGTTGTGCGCATAAACTGTTCAGGTGACATTTGTACTCAAACGCTCTTGTGTGCTATGCTAATTACTTTGTTCCATCCTATTGATATGGTTTTGTAAGGCAAATCTCGGAATATGCTGACGTAAGATACTACGTCAACGACCAATAAGCAGTTTCATTCCATATTCCATCCGCCTACTCAACTTTTTTAATTCGACTTGACTGATTTCAATATAGAAGCGAAAGACGTGAAGAGTCCTCCATCTAAATTCACAAATAAGAAGTTAATGCCATGCACACCTCCAACGACTCCAACTCTCGAATTTCTTTATATTCACATGAAATATTTTTGTCATGCATATTTCGTAACTTTTATGATTCATGCGTTTAGCGAATAATTTTTATTTTGGGAACTAAAACGCAAGTTGTAAATAAGCAATTTTAATGAATGGTAAGTAAACAAGGGAGAACCCGCAATGTACTGTGGATTTAGAAGTCTGATGACACTAATGATGATTTGAGCACACATCTGTTTTATTTTTAACACTACGGTGCTAAAAATACATTAAAATTATGCATGAAAGGAATTTCGCTTATTTGAATATTATGCATCCAGCGGTATATTGATGTATACCTTTAGGGTTCTATGTATTTCACAACATTTTCAACTAAAGCTGGACTTGGTAGGACAGGTGTTGGTTTTTGGCTCATTCACAATTACCTATGATATGAAATGTTAGTGTATTGTATTGTGTACTACTGTAGGAAGCAATCACATAAACCCCGTTATCTTTCTCTCGGCGTCAAATAAAATCGCCCATAAATTTTTATTTTAACAATATTCTGCGATTCTAAAATGCATCATTACTAACCATTTTGTTGTGCTAATGAATGTATTGTTCTTCAAGACAGACGGTTTCATAGACGTAATTTATTTCGTGATTTACGAACAACATTATCTTGAGTTTGTTACACCCATTTGTAATAAGACAGACAACAAACGATGTGCAATGACAAATACCGCATTTGCCAATTTAAATTCTAACAAAATGTAACGTTTTTATGACGGAGTAAGTTACGTATAGTACTTGTTAGATCCTTCGTTTAAATTGGAAAAAATAAGTATAAATAATGCCCATCATTAATTTTACTAAACTTCCCAATTTTCCTTTTGTATAATTCTACGTATGTTTATACCTGAGAGAGAATCTAGGATAATACGGATATTACGTAATATGCAACGTTTGGAGTCGGTTACATGTTGTAAAATACTAATCTACGGTTTCGATATGCCAATCTCTCGTTTTACAATTTTGATTCATCATTCCATTGTTTTGAAATTTGAAATATTTTGTTGGTCGGTTTTAACAAATGCATTTTGAAATTTGTACATTAGAATATATTTTTTTAGTGATTTGGCGATTCCTACAAAAATCATGTTGTCGTTCGCTCAACGTACTTTTGCATGAATGAATATTGCTGTCGAACTTTTTAAACACTGCTTTTCATTCGGTTTTACTTCGGTCATATTTTAAAGTCGTTTTATACGCTTAGCTCTGCAGCTCCCAATCCCGAGCGATCCGTGCGCAACAAGGATTTCGCAAGGGACTTGTCCTAGCCTAACAACTAACAACACAAAATGAAATGTGATATTTAATTTTGAATAAAGTGAGATATGAGGCGAGGAAAAGAGAAAGGATTTCAAAACCATTGCTACTTATACCAAAGGAGCTGTAAAACTGCTCCTGTCACAACTCGTAATTTACCATTGAACTAAATTAGTTGTGACTTTCAGAAGAACGAAGTGTGCGAACGTTATGGATGAAATAAAACTTACATGTGAATTGATACGATAACCGTATGACAGTAAGATAATAATGTATCGTGCATGGTTTAAGCCGGTGAAGAGCGTGCCATGCATGCCATGCACAAGATGATGTCATCTGTGATCACTTTTACTTCAAGAAAGAATAAGATATGATATAACATGATTTTTATATTTTAATGAAGTCCTCATGATTCTTCTGCTTTGTACTTTGTACATATGACATAAGTTTATGCAACAACGGCAAATGTTCATATCTCTATATTAGATAAGGCATATACTCTACTTCATAATATGCTCTGCTTTTCTGATGAAACAGACGAGGGAAAATTTTCACGTTGATGATAATGGAATTGGAGTGCGTGCTGCCTAGTTCATTTCTTAATTCGTATCAAATGACTTGTCTCAAGTTGCAATTTGATTTGTGCGATGTGCCACGTTTCACTTCCTTTTGTTTTCAACATCCTTCAAAGATCATCATAACTCGTTATAGTGAATTTGGACTATTTTGAATCAAGCATACAATTAGGTACACATTATAAAACTAGAAATACAATACCAGGTTCATTTACATACCTCATACTTTAAAGCACAATTTCCAAAACTATGTCAGCACTGATTTCACAGAGACAAGAGAGAAATGCATTACTTGACAAAAATCGCCCCTCATATTCAAAAATCACGATCCATAATTTTTCCCATTTTGCTCATACACTCAAGAAAAATTGGGATTACATAAGATAATAAATTGACAGTTGGTGTATAAAAATATTTGCATTTTGCCAAATCTTAAATGAACCATATTTTGTCATATTTGCATTACAAGCATATTTTCTTTGTCTGACAAAATTACCTTCATTTATCTTTAAAATGAACATTTCTTTTTCTATTGCAGATTCCACTGAGAAACAGGTCACGACAACCACTGTGAACAAGATTACCGAAGACTGCCATTGTGTGAGTCTTTGCTTTTTTAAAATAAACTCTTTAGTGAGCCAAACGAAGGTTGATAATAGCACCTTGTTCAGGACCCGATAATAATAATAAATTGTCATGTTTGGAACAAATAACACTAACAAGGGAGACGATAATCTTCACTACCATCTTCATCGAGGGAGCACACACTCTTCAATCACAGCGACACCCAAGTCAATGATAATCGATACGTTTTTATGGAAAGGATCACGATAATTTTTTTATGCAATAGATATTTCAAGAGTGATTGCGCGGCATAGGAAAATTGATAATGATGCAGGATAATAACGATAGATTCACGCATGGTGCTTTACCCCGCTTATATTTATAAGATTGCACAGATATAATTTGTACGATGCGTTCATCATCACACTCATTTACATCGTGCGTTTCTCTTGCGTTAGCGTCTTACATAACCGCAGACTATATTCTAAAAGGAAATTGGTCTGAAATCTTGATAAAAATAAGAATTACCTATACTTTGTATAGCATGTGTTTGCAAATTCATTATATTTCAAGAACACATCCTTACCTTTATTGGATCGCAGGGGTAAGAAATTACACGTGTGTGTGAGTTATGAGAAGATGCACATAATACGGTGATTTGACAGGATGGTTATTATGAAGATGAGACTGTTTCTTTATGGAAGAATGCATAATGCAATATTGCTGATGAATATTGTTATCTATCTTGGTGCACTCTTGCCATAAAAAATGCACTTATTATAACGTAGTTAATCACCATTCTACCCATGGTTGGAAATTCTTCTTTAAACAACTCTATACACATCCTATTAGACAGTTTTAATGTGTAGAATGTTCAAATATATCTTGTCACGCCGGTATCATGATTGTCTCCCTTGACATATGAATCAAGGGAAATGCGAGAGATTTAATCTATTTCAAGTGATGCAAACAATGAAGTTTACAAATGTTTGCGCAATCCGGTACAATGCGTATCACTCCGCTGCGTATAGATCTCTCATATTATTGGACTGGGTTAATATAGGTGTGGGTGTTAGTTGGTTCTTGGTTGCATGCGTGTAATTTAATCTGTGGGAGCTAGACGAAGGAGCACAAAAATGAAAATCAAAATGGAGCCGTACAAAATAAATGGTTTGACATGATGGGCTAATGGGAGGCATTTTTGTGGAGTAACATTGGAAAGTGTAGAATTTCAACTTAATTTGAATGTAATAATGGAAATCCATAAAACAAGGAGGAAGGCCACCCATAGATCTTCACTTTTCAATGAGAATGAAATTTTGACTATGTGATGTAATACCATTAAATGCCCTCCCAGCAAATTCATGTTTGAAAAATGCAATTAAGGAAAGTAGTCTAAATTATGGCGTAAAACCGCATTATTGTGTCAATTACTCGCGACTCTTATTGTGCTTCAACTTATGCAAGTATGTATGGGCGGCTCATTGACAAAATAAAAAATATACACATACATATATTCCCACAAAGAGGTATGGTATTGTTGGCCCCCTGATTTACTAATAAAACAGAATGATTGGGAATACATGCAGAGAAAATCATGGTTTTGTGAAAGTTTGCAACATACCGAGACTCATAGTATTTCCCCTGAACGCATGGATCAAAGAGCTATGCAATTAAGCTGTACACGTACATCTCCTTCATAACGATATTTTAAGGTTCTAATATTTGTCTCTATTTCGACAATTTACTATCGCTCGTTAATATTTTGACATATTAGGAGAGGAAAACCTGGTCATTGAGACCATCACGATTGTAAATCTACTTTTATGACTAGAATAAGCTCACCTGTGGTTATCAGTCACATACACGTATTTATCATACATTACATTGCATTATTAACAATGCACGCTCAAGAAATTAGCAGAGTTGGCTAGCAGCTCAATGTAATATGTAATAATACATGGGAATGATCTGCCATTACATCACAAAATAACAAATCGAATGAGTTATAAAACATACCTTATAGTTTACTAATAGAAAGACAGCTACCAACATACCACCACCGATGTTGCAGTAACAATAGTTGTAATAATAATCATAATGATAAACCATAAACGAGAAACGGTACATGAGGAGAAATATGATGCCTATTATAAAAAAGAAGACTGCTATAAGTATAACTTTGTGCATTTTATGGTTATTGGCTTGTAAGTTTCAAGTTCACCCGAACCAGATGAAACCTCCATCCTTATCCGTTCTACTTAGTTTTATGCATGCATTCTAAAAAGTTTTATTAGATTACAAAAGATATTCCACCTGCCTAATTATATCCTCACGGTTGTTTGTTCTTTGCCTTTTTCAAATATTCATGGATAGGTATACCGTATACGTCTTCAATACAACCCGAACAATTGGCATTTAGCAAGTAACTATATTTTATGGGTGTTTTGGTGACATTTAAAATTAGAAAGTGCTCTCACTTCAAATATAACGACACGATAAAAACCGAAAATCAAGTAGAACGTGATTTTGGAAAAGTCATTAAAAGCCACATTAAACTAGTGAAGCAACTGCGAGCCTGGTACTTCGATTGATAAGCGAAACAGGATAAAGTAATGAACGAAACGCCATGCTGCGATTCGCTACTAGAAAAAAGTAATATCAGTAAACATTCATGATTCATGTGTTGCATTTACATTTCATATCCGCAAAGGTGAATTTTCTCCTTTTAAGTATTACTCGTACACTGATTTACTCAATGAAAGTATATGCACATATACTTGTTCTGCCACGTACCACAAGGAAATCTCTTATCTTCTTCAGGAAAACGTGTGCTACGTACCTATACCTAAACCATTCTTCAGTTTTTTTTACCTGGCTCCCAACACCAAAATAACATTGAATTCGATATCATCACCAACGTTTGTTTTCCATTTACAGCTAATACAATTATGAGCCAGCTGTATATTTAGACAATTTTCAAATTCATCAAGACAGCCCTGCACAATTTCCTTTTAACTGATTCAATTTGTACAGCTTTCATGTATATATGACTCAAGAAGAAGCATCTCCCGTCAGTTGAAGTTTTTTACGACTTATTCACAAGTGGAACGTCTTTGTTGTATTGTGCGCAAACGAACTGATTCGATAGCTCCACCATAAGCTTCACAGCGTTGACTATCCTCCCCACGCGTTTCTGTTTCTTCGAACTGGATTAATCATTCATCATTATCAGTCTAGGAGTAAACAACAAAATTCGACAATTCGAGAAGACTGATGAAGGCAAACCTCAAGAATAATAAAAAAATCATTTTCCCGTTACCACACTTCATCATTTTCTTTTTCAAGCAAGTAACAGCGCTCCACCATGCACACATTTACATTTACTCCTCAAGTGTGCAACCCAATCTGATCTTGTGACTGCACAAGCACAAATCAACCGTTCTTTCTCTCTCTTGATAATTTCGATGAGCAATACAACAAG